>SMLS01068134.1:0-13143 GCA_004785975.1 Popillia japonica
TTGTTGCTTCAGCTGTTCTTTACCCAATATTATTGCAAAGAGCTGTATTATTTGGGAGCTGCCATGTAAGTCCATTTTCAAAATTGTTTTAGGAAGCAATTTTTGTTCAAATTTTTGCAAAAATACTGACAGAATTCGCCCAGCTCTGTATATATCTAAAGAGACATATTTATCCCTACATCATTATACCAGAATATCAAATTACCCCTATAAATCTAAACTGTCATGTCTGACATCTCCAAAGGTTTTGAATCGATCAAATTTAGCCAAGCTAGAACGAATAATGGAAGCTCTAGGAAGTTCAATGGTTGACTAGCTGGTTCCCAAAACATTTTAGCACCTTAATATTTTCCTAATGTTACCTCCTATGAGTGTGTTTTGTTCCCTAAAATAAGATGCTTGATATTTTGTGAAAAAAGGACCTCCAATCATGAATTTTTTTGTATTGATTCGAAGGAAGCGGATGTAACGAGATGGAGGCTATTAGTGGCTTGTGCCAGCATTTCTAACTATTCTAGAAAAATGTTTTTATAGAAGACCCATTTTGGGAATTGCAGAAATATTGTGCATCTATTTTTTTGTTAATTTTGCTCTTGGCTTCAAACTATGATTAACTGAGAAGGAGATGTTTGATGTCTAAGCTAATCACCTGGTTTTGGGACTTTAATTGTGGCTGCATTCTAAGTATTTTTTCGTTTGGAGGGAGAAGTCTGTGTTGTAATACTTTTGCTGCCCCCTGTATGTGTGTATAGATTGAATTATTAGCAATTATATGCTTTCTAGAAGAATTCTTCGTTTTAACGATTCTCTATGTGAAATCTAATTCTTTATATGCAACAATTTAACGTATAAGACGTGGAAAAATCCAAGATTTTTTTCGTTAGCGAGATTTGTAATGCGTGCGCATATTTGTCACGGTATAAGGTGTGTATACATATACATCCACAGTGTAGGTTAGAGACTTGGTGTACCGGAGTTTTGACCATGCTCCGCACCGTATGTGCGCCTTGTGGGTCGAATATTAGTCAACTACCATCAGCTGATTCTTAGCGGGTGTACCACGCCGTCTGTAGTCGTAGTATTTAGTGCCAGTTTTTTTTTTTAATTTCGTGTCGTTAGTGTTTGTGGATTGTATTCATTCTAAATACGGATTACAACAAAAAAATTAAACGAAAAGACGTAAGTTAAAGCAGTATTACCTATTATATACCTAACTAATAGATGTTAATGTTATTTACGGTAAAATCTTGTTTGCAAATCTGTTAGCGCTCATTATTCCAGCTGTATTATTCGACAAAACATCTAGCATTATAAATTAAATCGTCCTGTCGCTCTAGGATAAAACTACAACTCAATTCTCCTTTAAATCGTGTCGTGTTTTGTTTGGAAAATTTTTTTACTTTCCTTTAATGCGACGACCTAGTTATACGACTTGTATCTCGTCGAATAAAATACATATTTAATTTTTTTTTTTCGTAATCCAACTCAGATATATACTTGAAATTTAAACGCTTTAATGATTCGCTTCGTAAAACTTCGGTAAACTCGCCAATTATATACGAAAAAAGTTGATTAACTAAAGATTACTTTATCTCGTTCTTGCGTTGGTCAACAATTGACATTTAACGTATGTATTTATAATATTCTTTGACTCATCGCAATAGAGAGATTTAAACGTTGATTTGCATCTCGTAATTTTTGCATTACCAACAGAAATATTTTGCCCTTTATAATGTTTAAGTTAATTACGTAGGATAATGTGTCTAAGGTCAACATATGTACATATGTTGATCGTACGAGAATTGTGTCAAGATCACCATGGTGTTGATTTATACAATTACGAACGTGTTAGAATGTGGTCGATGGTTATTGTTGTAAGTGAGAATTATGCTGGTCCTTCATGCTCTGATATTTCCGCAATCACACAAATTCGGATACATATCGATAAAAATGTCTTTAAAAGAACAAAAGAGGTTTGGCCAGTATAATTTGCTAACTTGAACATCACTAAACGAACTGAATATTGCTCTTCTCAAAACTGCCCAAAACCATTTCCTTAACCCTTAGCTGCCACACCTCTGGCGCCAATCATAGCTGCCACACTGGGACGTTTTTGACCCCGGCCACATAATCGTCTATTCTGAGTGAACTAACTGCTTTTCATCGTAAAAAAATTCACACTTGTTCATTTACTAACCCTTTTCAAGACAATAGGAGTGCCATGCAAAAATTTTTCAATTTAATTTGTTAAAAAATATATAATGTGCAAAACACTTCGAAAAATTACTTAAAAATTCATATCTTTTTCAATTTTGCGAATTGCACGCTAAAATTTCAGCAGCATTTTGCCGAAACATGTTTCTTTATATAAAAAAATAGTGTGATAGTGCTCGCCGAAAAAAAGGTAGTTATTTTGAAGAATGAATTTTAGTCATTTTTCAAAAGTGCATTTTTTCATTACAATCGTCATTTAACACTGAAAATTCACAAAAATAAATCAAGGAATGAAGAAAAATAGTCAAGTTAGCCGATGAAAATATCATTTATTGCATGCCAGAACACGTTTTACAGAACATCAAACGGTGATCATCATAAATTGATCGCTGGCAACTTGCGCAATCTTCATTTGTTTTTTTTATTCGATTTTTCGCGAGCAGTCCGCAGATGTATAAGGCCCGATTACGAACGACCCCAGTGTGGCAGCCAAGGGGATAATGTGTTCTTGATGGAAATAATACCAAGAACGTCATCGCAATTCCTTAATTTTTGGACACAAGCAATGTGGCCCTCTTAATTGATATTAACACCTTCATTTGTCAAATTTCTTTAAAAAAAAAATGGATCCATAAATTTTATCTGCTCGAAAATTTGCATCTTTATATGAAGGTCTTCTTCGTCAGTCAGTATGAATGGTTCAAATATTTTTATCGTCAGCCAAATCAAGACCAACTCTGCAATGCTTGCTCATCCCAGATTGAAATGCTAAGCCCCAGTTATCAATTCAAACCAGTTCACATTCAGTCTTCCTCCAAACACAATTTTTCATCCTATCCATCACAATCTCTTCAGTACTCAGCCACGTGTGGGTATGTTTCTATAACCTCTCCAGATTGTGTGTCTCGTGGTGAACTTGTAACTTGAAATAGAAATTCTGAACCCTGGGTAGGTGCATATTTAGTCGCTTCAATACGTTCTTTACGTCCACTGTCAGAGAACCATTCAACTGTGTGATATTGAGTCAAAATTTACGTCAAATTCGTTTAAACAAATTTTGTCATTTAATGATTGTAAGGAAACAAAAAATCTTAAAGGTCTACCAAGCTTTTTATGACTGCGTAGGATCTAGGATCCTTGCTCTCAATCAGTTACCGAAGAAGCTTGAGGAAATTGAGTTTCGTAGCTTCATTTCTTCCTGGTCAACTCCATTCGACTCTTCGAATGTTTTATACCATGACATTTTTGATGGCTGAAATTAATTTTCATCAAGTAAAGTTACTTAACATAAGTCAAATTTGAAAATCTGCATAGAGTAACTTCATTGACTCAAGACACAAGAAGCAGTTCTTTAACCAAACTACACAGTTTGCTCTCCATAAGCTTTAATATTAACTTCGCTCTTGGGATGCTGAAAAGATAATATTTCTAAGAGAAGAATTCTGAAATGTCAAAGCATTACCAATTCCTATTCAGACGAAATATTTTTTTGTGTGGATACTCTCTCAGAAATTTTCTGATGTAACTTCCTCAAGTCTGCTTGTCCAAAAAGAATGTAGTTTTTTTGCCTAAATACTGAAATCCTGCATTGTTGTACCTATAACAGCTAGGCCTTCCTGATTAGGTTCAAAATCCTTATCAGGAAATTTTGGGATGCACAAATCTGGCTTCAAAGGGTGTTGCTAAAGCTATGCATGGGTGTGTGGGCTTCGTAAGGTTGTATGCCCTCGATGTCCTATCTTGTACGTGTGTTGGCTTCAGTTTGCTTTGAGCCTCAGACCAAACGATCATGAAGATCTTCCTACTAGCAGGATGCTTTGACAAACGACCGCTTTCAAGGTAGCAATAGGTACTAGTAAACTAGCATGCCCAATAGAGAATCTTCAGCAGCCTTCTATAAAACTGGAAGATTTAGAAAATTCTGAATTCTGCATTAGATAAAGTCTAACTAGATTGGATGTTGCCTCAAAGACGAAAACAGCTCATGCTATATTCCTGCTGTCCTATTAAATGCATTCTTGACGACTTGTGGCTCGACAAAAAAGAAGCACTGTAGTATATAGCCCAATAGTGGTTTGAAATAATATGAAAGTTTTCCTAACACGCAAAATTTAGAAAAAGGTTTGAAGGTCCATTCGGAAAATCTGTTTAGTCATCCAACAATGTGGTGTAGTGATGTTTCAAGATTTTCAATGACACTTTCCACTCCTTCTTGCTTTTTCACTAGGCTGCTTTAACAAATAAAGATTTTGCATAGAAGCAACTACAACATAGTTGGATTTTTTTGGGAATATAAATGAAGGTCTGTCTAGAAAATCTGTCTAAATATGCAACAATCTAGAGTGTTGATGATTCAAGGTTTTCAACTACTTTTACCACCTCCTCCCGCCCTCCTCATTGGGCAAGTTTAACAAATAAAAAGTTTTGCATAGAAGCAACTACAGTATTGTTGGATTTTTTTTGGGAATATCGATGAAAGTCTTTCTAGAAAATCTGTCTAAACATGCAACAATCTGGGGTGTTGATGTTTCAAGGTTTTCAACTACTCTTACCTCCACCTCTCGCCCTCCTCTCTAGGCTAGTTTAACAAATAAAAGTTTTGCATAGAAGCAACTACAAAATTATTGGATTTTTTTGGGAATATAGATGAAGGTCTTTCTGGAAAATCAGTCTAGAGGTGCAGCTGTGTGATATGCAGATGTTTCAAGATTTTCGAACTCCTCACTCCATCCTCTCTCCCCGAATCTATAGAATTAAGTTTGTCTGACATCTCCAGGGTTTCTGTATTGATCAAGTTTAGCCAATCTACTGCGAATAATGGAAGCTCCAAGAAGATCAATGGTTCGGCCTGTTCCTAAAACATTTTCCTTTGATTGATAATTTTTAATTATCATTTCTATTATAGAGGGGGGTGGTGAATTCATGTTGATAGTTGTCCAGAACCTATTCCAGTACCGTAACAAACAGTCCAAACACTGAATTGGTCCCCATGATTAATTTAGGATTAAGTTTCAATTCATCTTTGGACACACATTTTTGCCAACAAATTATTGTTAAAGGCTGATCGAGCTTGTTGCTTCAGCTGTTCTTTACCCAATATTATTGCAAAGAGCTGTATTATTTGGGAGCTGCCATGTAAGTCCATTTTCAAAATTGTTTTAGGAAGCAATTTTTGTTCAGATTTTTGCAGAAATACTGACAGAACCCACCCAGCTCTGTATATATCTAAACAGAAAAAAATTATCCCTACATCATTACACCAGAATATCAAATTACCCCCGCACAACTAGTGAAAGCTAATTTACATAACCTCCAAAGCATAATTCGTAATATCTATTCAAAATAATTTCATACACACAATGTATCACATTATAATGTATACATACGTATAATGTAAATCGATCCCTGCGAACCGGCTAACCAAGAAGGGACCTAATACATTTCTCTCCATTCAAATCGGCCAACATTACATTATATTTGCATAAAATTACGAACAATACGCATTCTCGATATAGAAAGTGAGTTTTCTGAATCATTTTAATATATTAGGAGGCGCATATTATACTTACATATATACACGAGAAAGAGTGACAGAGAAGGGGAGAACTGCCTAAATGGCTAGTAGGGTGTGACTGGCGAAACTATCTCGTTCAATTTTGATGAATATTTAAATAGGGTGAAAGCAAATTTGTAGTGTATGAGGACGTTTAAGTGGGCGAAGCGTATCTGTGTAAAATTTCCAAAGGGTGTGTGCTATCAGGTCTATTATCTCTCCAATTGTAATTTGTACTATTGTGTTAGGTAATAAATAATAACGGATTTCTAACTGTCCTGCGGCACTCCAGAAATAATTTTTAATATTACGAAAAAAAAAACCCAAACTAAAACGCCTGAAGATTGTAATATAATTAAAGAGAAACAATGCAATTGTCGTTACGTCAAACGTTTATTTATTACAAGTCCTTGGCTTCGTTATTGACTCTTATTTGATGATGTTTTAATGAATACAATGAAAATAATACGGCTGACCTCAGAGGACAGTATGTATTATATTTCGGCAAGAAAACAAACATGACAGGATTTATACAGGGTGGGTTTTCGTTTTCGGTGCATGTTCGATAGAATTGGCCCCTTAATTATTTAAACGTCGGCAAGGTTGTGTGCACACAATGGTGTGTGTGGAAATTTTGGATTAAATATTGATTCAAGTAAGTCGGGTATAGTGTGCTTACGTCTTGTAATGCAGGTTGTGCAGAAAATGTCAAGGACAACCTGCTATTAACATCTTAAAATAAGAACTAAGTTGTGTTTGTGTACAATATTGTATTAAATGAAAGAGAGTGATAATCTCTGTATTATACATTAATTAATGTGTTGTTGGTTATTTTATGAATTAATTTACAAACAATATTTTGGTAATTGTCAATGTCAAAGAACTGTCAAAAGAAACTCGAAAATTTGTGCCAGCCTTTTTGGACGTGCACCCCATATATGCAATTTCCAAGCCTGTCTTCACAGCGACTAATTTTGGAATTTTAGATGTTGGAAGATCTTTTGATCCCATTGAGATCCAATATGAAGTTCTAATATCTCTATATCCTTACTGGAAGCCTGGTGGTTCTCACATCAGTTTAGCTATGATTTTCTTTTGCAAGCCAAAACTTTTTGAGGACAAGCTCCAGGCAGTCCCAGCTCCCAAGAGAAAATTTTATGAAAAAACATTCTTCTTCTTTTTCATCTTTATCTCCATTATTTTATTACTGTATGGAACAATATTTTAAGCACATCTATTTCCTCTTGGCATATAGAACCATGATATAAATTTCAGGAAATTGGAGCAAATTCTTGTGGGTATATCGGTTTTATTTGCAAATCTTTTCTACCGAACTCATTAGCACCTTAAACTGTAGAGCTGTCAAACAAAATTCTGTCATATTTTGGAAGTTATCAACCTCAGCCTCTTGATTTCCATAAAGCTTTAAAAAAAAATCCTTTTTGTTGCGTTCTCAGCCGTGGGGGATTGCTAAGCATAGGAAACCTGGTTGCGATTTTTATCCCAGTAAGTCAAAGCGTAATTAACAAAATTATTAATGATGTCTGGTTCAGGTTCTCATCCAGCGAAAGATTAACAAAATTCTCAAGGCTGTCTGGTTAGAATTCTTATTTCAAGGGAGTGGAGAGTAATTAAGAAAATTATCCACAAGTCCGTGAAGTTCTTATCCCCGTAGAAGGCCTTTCTACGGGGATATCACAGTGCCACTCACCATAGAAGAGAATCTCAACCAAACAGCATTCAGAATGTTGGTGATCACCAACACCACCAAAATTCTGAATGCTGCTTGGTTGAGATTCCCTTCTATGGTGGGTGGCTCTGTTATTAACAAGATTTTGAAGCCTGTACCGTTGAGGGCTCTGCTCATTGGTAAAGAAGAGCGCTTAAGAGGAACTTTTCGTCCACTTGAAGATTGATTAGCAAAAGCTACCTGGTGGAGACTCTCTGATATGGCTATTGGCTGAGTGATTAAGAGTGAAATCTGTACCGTTCAGGCCCCAATGGTGTAGGACAGTGATTAAAGAGATTCTCAAGCTTGTGTAGTTAGGAGAGTTGGGAGGCTGATCAGCAAGCAGCTTTGAAAATAGGTTGCATTTCAGAATATTTTTCGATCTAGCTGAAAATTCGGCAAATCTGATACTTTTATCGTATTTAGCATGGTTAGTTGCCTATACAGGCTGTCCGCGATATACAAAGGTGTTAAGGGATGATAGCTATAACGATTTAGAAACGAAAACACTTAATACACCATGGGTCTATCTGTAAGCGTAAACAACCTTATTTGTTCAAACTGTACAAGAAAACTCATCCATATTGCTTCATAAATAACCAAAAAACCATATCAAAAATTTTGAATTGAAAATAACTGAAAACAACGACGAAAACGAATTATTTAGTACTTTGAAACTGAAGTGTGGTGTCATTTCTCTTACACCATACTGTACACGTATTCAATATAAGCACATTTCTATCAAAAATTCAAGCGAAGCAGCACATGTTTATAGGACCTTGAACTACATTAGACTATTGTATCGTACGAAGTCAATGGCCATACGTTTAAAAAATATCCCTTAAGTAGGAAAGAGTTATCTTTGCGTTTTTTTCTTTTAATAATGTTATGGTGTGTTTAATAGCAGCTTGCGATTGGTAAATGAAAATTTAAGTTGAAGGAAAGTCGCATTAAATGAAAACAATGTAATAATAGTGCAATTATGTTAGGGCGCTTTAAGCTCTTTCGTAAAGGCTACTACAAATTTTATTTCGTTTCTTTTATTTGTGATAAATTGTTCTTAAAAGGACCTTTTTGAGAGACAGGAGAAAATGTGCATGCTGTACAGTATACGTCGAAGTTTGTGACATGAGAAATCATTTTTTTTCTCGTTTACGCTTACAGATAGACCCATGGTGTATGTAAATGTTTTAGTTTCTAAATCGTTATATCTATCATCCCTTAAATGCATGCTTTGTATATCGCGGACACCCTGTATATCCAAAATTTGAACGAAATCGAACGCCCTTCAAAAATTGTCCAAAATCGCTGTTCTTTTTCCGTACCTAATCTCGTCCTCTTCGATCTTGCTGAAATTTTGAAGATACATATATGTAATTAACCATGCTGAATACGATAAAAGTGTCAGATTTGGGCTGCAGGGCTTTTTTGCCACAAAAATGTATAAACAACATCTAGGATTCCACATCCTAACTGCTATTTATATATTTTTTGAGCCAAAAAAAACCTTTTAGTCTAAATCGAACGCTTTTATCGTATTTAGCATGGTCAGTTACTTATATACCGGGTGTTCAAATTGAAGTCTGCACTATTGCTAACTTCGTTATTATTGAAGCTACGATGCCAGTTAAATTAGCAAACTATTAGCATTTTTTCTTCCGAATACGATGGTAAAACCTAAAAAGCAATTGAACTTCGCGTTTTTGAGATATTAAAAAAAATTACACTTTTTTAAATGGAATACCCTGTATATTTTTGCACATTTTGAATGATAACTTAATTCTAAACGAAATCTATTAATACATAGGTACCCAAAAATTGACAAATAAACGAACTACAAGTATTAATGGAAAATCATGTAGACATTGACTAGTTATCGAAAAATTAATACACTTTGCTCTTTATTATTGTTAATATTAAATACTCTTATTTGAACAACAAAAAACAAAATTCTGAATGCAAAGTATTGACTGCATAAACACCCTACTCTTAAAAACTACAAGGACGTAAAGGCGAAGCGAGTATTAAACTCAAAAAGTAAAAACAAATAAAAACTACAAAACAAAGATTAGATCATGTGCTCGAAGACACACTTCTACACACTTTTGAGCACGTTTGTACACCATTCTAACAGCTATTAAGATCGTTCGTCCATCGATGTTCTTTATAATATTGCTGATGCTTTCTTGAAGATCATTTGTATTTTCATAGCGATTTTTATAAATTTCATTTTTTTAAAATCCCCAGAAATAAAAATCAAGAGGGGTAAGGTCTGGTGAACGTGGTGGCCATAATACTGGTCCTCGTGTACTTATCCAGCGATCATGAAAAAGTTGTGCTAATAAACCAGCAACAGCTTGAGAATTGTGCGGTGGTGCACTATCTTGCTGGAAAATAACTTGTCAGCTAAATGGAGATCATCTAAGAACTCCTCTATTGTATTTCTCAACAGTTCTGCGTATCGTTCACCTGTAAGAGTACTTTCTAGCATATCACATTTTTCTAAATGTGTAAATGCCATTGTTGGAGCAAATTCAAATAGCTGTATATTTATGTACGTTGACTTAACTAACACTCGTAATCTTGACAGATACTATGTATCTTTTGTTTTAGTTCTAGTTATCTGTGATAAAACTACTAGAAATAAATTGACTCTGTCTACGCTTACAATAAAGGTACAATTAAAGCAAAAGTTAAAGGGGGTTTTATTATTACTTATTAGCAAGCGATTAACAATTAAAATATGATTACCATCAAACTAGTGACGATTTTTTGTTCGCATGAGATGACAAATTATAATAAAATGTTTCTTTCAGTTGTCAATAGTCGACCATTCATTGGCTACACGATCTTCATATCAAGTTGATCTGCTACATTTAAATGCTTGTAGTTCGTTTATTTGTTAATTTTTGGGTGTCTATGTATTAATAGATTTTGTTTAAAATTAAATTATCTTTTAAAATATCCAAAAATATACAGGGTATTCCATTTAAAAAAATGTTATTTTTTTAAATATCTCGACAACTTGAAGTTCAGTTGTTTTTTAAATGTTACCATCGTAAACGCAAGAAAAAACGCTACTAGTTTGGTAATTTAACCAACATCGTATCTTTAGTAGTAACAAAGTTAGCAATAGTGCCGACTTCAATTTGAACACGCTGTATACAAAATTTGAACGAAATCGAAAATTGTCAAAATTCACATTTTTCCATACGTACCCCTTGCGATTTTTGAAAAAAATTTCGTCCTCTCCTATTTCGCTGAAATTTTGGATATATATGTAATTGATTATGCAGAATAAGACAAAAGTGTCAGATCTGGGTTAAAGGGCTTCGTTTGACCAAAAAATATATAGTTAGGAGCTAGAATCCAATGGTCTTGCAATGAAAAGCACAGAATCCCAATTGATTGCGCAAAAATCTTTTTGTGGTCTGGTCTCAGCATTATCAGTAGCAAACCAAGCAAGAAACTTTACACTGGATCAATATTCCAAATCAAGGAATCAAACCATGAGAGCCTTCAATAGCTTCACACTACTGCCACAAAATAATCATTGACTGCGTTTAATTTTTGACAGTGACATTTGGAATATTCCATTTTCGATAGTTTCAGCTAATCAGTGTGTCCTCTAAAAATTATTTTGCTCACTAATGAGAGTATAGAAGTCCTAAACAGTTATCTGTAGGCCAAGATTGAAGTCTAAAACAAAGCTTTAGCCCAACAGAACACAATTACATTGATATGATGAAATTGGAAGTGTAGAGGGTATTGAGACTGCCGATGGTCTTGCAAAGAAAAGCACAGAATCCCAATAGATTGCGCAAAAATCTTTTTGTGGTCTGGTTAATAGCTATAATAATAGAGCTAATAGAGCTCAGCATTATCAGTAACAGACCAAGCAAGAAACTTTACACTGGATCCATATTCCAAATCTAGAACAATCAAAAAGTTTGTTACTACTTTTTAATCTTCTACCACTCTACTACCTAACTTGCATTTTCTATCCTCGGAATACTTTGTAATTTCTTCTTCCATCTTTTTCCAAAGTTTCTGCTTCTTCTCGTATCCTGTCTTCTTTTCACGATTTTCTGGGTCTCTTCCTTTTTCTTCCTTTTTCCTGGCTTTTCCGTCTCATATTATCTTTACGTTAGTCTCTATTTTGGTCTCTCTGTCGGTCTTACTTCTTTTCTTATTACTTCCGCTTTTATGTCTCTAAATTCCCTAAAATGGTGTAGACATCCAAGATCTCCAAACTGAGGAGGATTGGGATAGTTTTGATACATCGTTGGTAGAATTCCAGAATCCAACTGCTATTGATATATTTTTCGCTCAAAAAAGGGCCCTTTAGCCTAAATTTGACACTTTTATCGTATTTAACATGGTCAATTACATATATATCCAAAATTTGAACGAAATCCGACCTCCTCCAAAAATGGTCCAAAATCCCCATTTTTTTCCATTTTTGCGTTTTTTGGAAAAAATCTCAACCTCTCCGATTTCACTGAAATTTTGAATATATATGTAATTGACCATTCTAAATACGATAAAAGTTTCAAATGGGGGCTGAACGGCTTTTTTGCCCAAAAAAGGTATAAATAACAGCTAGAATTCCAGATTCCAACTGCTACTTTTATATTTTTGGCCCAAAAAAAGGCCGTTAGCCCAAATCAGACACTTTTATGGTATTCAGCATGGTCGGTTACCTATATATACAAAATTTGAACGACATCGAAGGCCCTTCGAAAATTGTCAAAAATTCACATTTTTCCCATACATACACCTTGCGATTTTTGAAAAAAATCTTGTCCTCTCCGATTTCGCTGAAATTTTGAATATATATGTAATTGAGAATGTAGAATAAGACAAAAGTGTCAGATTTGAGCTAAAGGGCTTCGTTTGGCCAAAAAGTATATAGATATGAGCTAGAATCTCGAATCCCCCTTTTTTGTTTTTTCCAAATTGCTGAGGATTTTGCTAAGCTAGTAATAAGAAGAAAAGATTGTTGAACCTGCTTATAGAGTTTTTGCAGTTTTGGAAACTATATTGAGCGAATAGTCAGGCGGTGGTGCCAGCCATATTGGAGCAAAATAAATCTAGATTATTTTCAAGTACAAAAATATTGTTTTCGAAGATATTAGCAGGAGAAACGTTAAGCAAAATTTGTTTTCCTTCCTTCTTTTATTTCAGGATTTTTGAAATTAAAAAAAAATGGCGATTTGTATGAAACTAAATGTTATTTTTTGATAGACCAAAATCTAATTTACAAAATTAAATTGTCATATTCAAGACACCATTCAGAGAGAATAACTGAAAGTTTAACCTAGCTTGTAACCTTGTCCAACTGATGTATCTACATCTAGCAACCACATATACTAATTGTAAGTATATTTGTAAGATGTACATACATACACAATCTAGCAAACGATGTATTGTGTAATTTGCAACGTTTAAACGAAATATTTACTTTATCATGTGTAGATTATTATTGGATGATGACATTTATATCATTTCTATTTTCGATTATGGCCTTGTTGGTTTCTGTACCTTTCACTCGAATCAATTTAAACTTCTTCGATTAAATTGTGAAGTATGTAAATCCGTCACGAAATGCCACCACTAAATAAGGAAATGTAAAATGTAATTATTA
>ML218609.1:657-59290 GCA_004785975.1 Popillia japonica
TTTTTAAGGTGTCTTAGACAAGGTTAGTACCATAATTTTGTGCATACCTACCTAAAAAATCCGTTTCAATAGAAGTTCATTTTTTGAATCACTAAAAATAATTTTAGACAAGGCTCTTACATCATTTGTTACCTGCATATGGAAATACAATTCAACGATTGTTGGTTCCTATAAGGTTGAAAAGAATCTTAGCGTCGGTCTTCACGTAGACACCTTGATGCCATAGTTACCTTTAGCTTTTATTTTCTTTTAACTCACACAGAAACCTAATAAATGAAACCCATGTGTCGCTATACTTCGTTGTTTATTGGCGTTTATATACTGCTCGAAGCTATAAACTAAAACACACCGAATGATTGTCGCTTGAAAATTCGGGTTGATTATTATTATCGCTGTAACAAATCTTGGGATTATTTTTATATAATGCCGAAGAGGTTTAATTCACGATTTCTGTATTTCCATAAATATATTGTCTGGGCTCTGAGGTCATGTTGAAAATTATGTTTTTCATGGAAGATAAAAAGTACACAACAACAATTATTAATTTATTATTATTACTAATGGCTACGCTGCACACTGCACGCCCCCATCTAGTTGACTGCAAACTACATTCCGTCCTTAAGTTTAATCGCACCATAAGAAAGTATAGTGTTACTATGAGATAAAGTAGATAGCTTCCTTTCTGGTTGAATATGGCGTTACAAATGCGAGGCATGCGGTGGATAATTTTTTTAAGGTAGTCTTTTTTGACGTTGTCCCATACATTTTGTAAGGCAGTCGAAAGAGTTCCCTTGCTTGTAGGTAAATGTTTACGTATCTCACGGTCTAAATAATCCCGTAGTAACTCAATCGGGTTACAGTCCGGTCTTTGTGGTGGCCAAGTCATTAATGTCAGAATTCCTTGTTCTGATAGTCGTTCAAAATAGTCCTTTACTATCTTGGCGATATGTTTGGGGCCGTTGTCGTTTTGGTAAACGAACCCTTTGCCTATAATATCAAGTCCTACTGGTATTCCGTGTTCTTGCAGTATATCCAGATACACATACATATTTTTGTCATATTTTTCAGTAATTTGGACTAACTTTGCAACAGCACAGGCCCCAAAACACCCCCCCCCCCCAGACCATAACATTACCCCCACCGTGTGTCACCGTTTTCACAACATATGTATTTATCCAACAGCCTTTCTCCCATACGACGGTGAACAAATGTGCGACTTTTATTACTAAGAATTTCGAACTTCGACTCGAACTAAAACTTTTTTTCACTGTTCAATTGTCCAGTTTTTATGGCCGTATGCCCAAGAAAGTCCTTTTCGCCTATTTTGGGCGGAAAGTGGATTCTTTACGGTTACTCGACCTTTCAACCCAGCTTCTGCTAAACGTCTTTTAACAGTTGTTACGCCAATTGCTTTCGGATGATGAACATTCAAATCTGCGGCGATTTAAGGAGGCGTAAGTCGTTGATTTTGCAAACACAGCACTCTAATATACTTGTCTTTACTGCTTGAAGTTGCTCTTGGCCATCCACTGCGTCTACGATCTTTAAGTTGGCCAGTTTTTTTTTCAATCGTCGTGCAATTTTACTTTTGGAAAGATTCATTTCATGTAAAGCTATGATCCGCGATCTTTCTAGTTGAAAGGGTTAACTGTATTCGTTTCGCCATTTAACAACAAATAACTTACAGCAGAATTTAATATCAACACTTCTTTACAGTACCACGTTCGTCAACCTAATCAACCCAAATAAATAAGTACAGCAGCAAATATTTAAATATAAATATTTCCTAATTATACAGGTAATAATCGTCATTTAACCCGGACTATAAATTAACCAATATCTACTTCAGATTAAGGGATTATGGGCCCCCAACTTTCTATGCCCTCAATTGCTGCACCTACTTTTAACAAACTGAATTCTCTCTACACTAATCTGCAAATAGTTTTCGTACTTATTCAAAATTACGTGTTTGTGTCTCAAATTATTGGTTTTAATATTACATTTTTGTGTAATGCGCTTGTCCATTTATATTTATTGAAAATTCACAGTTTTAATTAGTGCGATTAAACTTAAGGACGATAGTGTAAATGTAAATAAAATTATTACTGCACGGAGAAAAATTTATAGTATTTATAAGTATAAATATATGTACTGCATTTTAGTATAATTTATTGCTATATATAGGACAGCAGCATAGCATACTAAATTTAACAATAAATTTATTCCTGGAAATTAAGTACCTATTATACTTCAATTTACTATATTTTATAGTAACTTTAAGTAAATTGCTTGTACTACAATTAGCAATAATTTTATACAAAATCAATTATCGATGTTTTACCGCCAATATCAATCTTTTCACAAATACAAAGACCGCGTCATACTGCATCTCATTCTTTTTACGTACGAGCGTTAGCGTTAGTTTAATCTTAAAACATTTTGTTTTAAGATTTTAGGAACAAAATTGTTGTTGGCCATTAAACACAGTGTTCGTAATTTTAATACAATTTATACTATTCATAAGTATAAATTTCTAAGTAAAATGTTTTGCTGTCACATTTTTCTCAGTGTGCAGTTATAATTTTGCCTTTAATAAACGTAAAATAAGAAATGCAATACTATTCAACTTTTTAATTTTCTGGAAGAGTAACCAAGCGGAAGAGTGGAATTTGAATTGGTTTTTATTTGCAGCGGACTATTTTACTTATTGTATGCATACCTGCATGTGTAATTAAGACTAAGAGAATAAATGGTGATTTTATACATACATATGTGTAACCGACTATAAAACGTCAACACTAAAACCATCACACTAGTATAATAAAAATAAAAGATTTGTTTTTTAACAAGTATGAATAAACATTGGAAATATTCCATTCTATTTTAAGTCCGCTGAACAAGATGTTGACCGTTACAAGAGGGTTGTTTTGGTTGCGCATTCTTAACTGTTCAGAACCAGTTCTAATAGTAGACCATCATAATCATATAGACTACATATCTGTATGACTAATATCTAACATAACTTTTATTTGGTCAAACATTTAGAACGATTCTGAACTGGTTCGAGTGTGTAACCAAAACAAGCCTAAGGACAGACTGTAACAAATTTGCAGAGCACTATAGTAATCTTGTTTGCCATGGAAGAAGCACTACAACTTTAGGTTTAACGCAATTGTTACATTTTGATCCGACTAACAGTCCAACAAAAAATCCAGATTTAAAGTATCTTCTATTTTTAATTATTACGTAGGTATAACGTCGTAAATGTTCAATAATAAAGTCTCTTAAGAGTTAAATCTGTTGGGAATGCTATTTGTTGCAGATAGGTTCACTTACAGTTATATCTAGATTTTAATAAGAGTTTCGATACTGTCAATCATGCATTCCTCTTCAAAAAGTCAGAAAGGTATGGTGTTAGAAAAACTGCTTTATATACATATATGTATGTGATGTATAGGTACTGTCATTTTTAATGTGTAGTTTATGTTTATTATATTGACAAAGCTGATATCGCACATGTCGAAATAAATATTCTTATTATTATTTCTTTTAGTCTTATTTAAGTAACGTAATCAAAAATTTATCTTTGGTCCAACACTTTTTACAATTTCTAGTAATAGTATGTTTAGGTTTGCTTTGAGTCAGGCTTGTGCTATTGTTTCCTATGCTGATAATACGACTGCTTCGGTTACTGGTTTCTCCATAATAGAAGTACAGCAAAAGGCCATAATATATTAAATGCAGTTTCTTCTTGGATAGAAGATAATGACCTACATGTTAGTAGAGAAAGATTATATTGTCTTTAAGATTGTTATAACTGATATTCACCTGTATTCGCAGTGAATTAAAATTTGAAAAAATTGATATTGTCAAGTAAGGACGATCTCCTGATGCCAGCCGATTATTTCCATTACAAAAACAAGCTCCAAAATCAGGATAATTAAAAATCTTGAACGACGCGATTGAAATGTTTTGTATGTCAAGGGATAGTATCATTTCTGACACACTATAATTTTTAAATTCATCACCGCATGGGTTTTTTGTAAATAGATCCACACAAGTTGTGATTTTGCAATTTATAAACCTGTTTTATGATAGAGTCAATGACAATCAGAAGTGCTTCGGAATTTTTATGAATTTAAAGCTGTCGATCTGGTTAATCACATTGTATGTTAAAGCTATCTTTGTATAGAATACGAGGACCTATGTTGCAGTGGATTAAATCTTGTTTTCCTTCAAGCCATTGAGGCAACATGGAAAGTATCCACTCCCATGAATTTTAAAAGCGGTGTCCTTCAAGGTTCAGTTATAGGACCTCTGTTATTCATAGTGTTTGTAAACAATCTCCCTAAACTTTCACGACAAAATAATATTATTATGTATGCAGATGACACACATTATTTGGCATATAACACATCCAAGGGTAATAGGAGTATTGGTACAAGCTTTGCTCAATAAATTCTTAAACTGATTTGAAAAAAATAAAATAACAGGAATAAGACAGTCTTCATTAACTTTACGCCGTCTGTTATGAAGATCAATGGAAGTTATCTGCTTCTGTTAAAGTCCACGTCAATTGAACAGGTTCGAAATGGTAAGGTTTGAGGTGTATATCCAGACGATATGTGGTTTAAATTGGGAACCGCACATCAACAATTTATCTAATTTATTAACATCTTTCGATATTATATTATGTGGTATCTCGCCATTTGTCGGAAGAATATTATGTCTGCCTATCTTTCAATCAATGCTTATTTAAATTTATCTTTATCTATTAATTCAAACCTATCTCGTTGATTGTTTCTTTAATTAGCTGACTTTCTTCACAAAACAATTAAACAAAAAAAATCTATTAAAAAAAGGAGTGAGCTTAAGAAGGTACGCTTTGAACGTATCAAAGATTATTCAGACCAAATTTTACAACCTTTCTAGATGTAAACCTACAGTGCATCATCTATAATAAGCGAAATCCTTATAGTGCCCTGTGAATTTGAAACAGACTTGTATTATAGTGCTGCATACCTATTATATAGTTTTCATAAAGAAGTAAAGGAGCAAAAGATACCTTTCATAACTTTTCAATAAGAATATACCAGTTTTTCATATTAAAAGTTCCGCGCCAAAGAAGCCAGACAATCAGAGATTGGGGAATTAATAATGCAAAATGGGAATGGAGGAGACTAGGTGCGCGGGACAACGAGAGTGTTTATGCTCGGATTAATCAAAACTCTACTGTGTACAATATTATTCTTGCTGCTTTTGCATGGTTGGAAATAAAAGTAGATAGTTCCTAATATTTTTTTATAAATAGAATGCCTGGTGTAGTCGAAGCTCCTTTCCGAAAAGGAAAAGAGCTTCGGGAGAGTTGAGAATAATACATATTCAGGTGATATACGCTGCACTCTTAGACATAAAGCTTATTTCTCCAGCACACCGTTGCAATTCGAAATATTTTTTACCGCGCATTCGGACTTCGACATCCCGTTACAAATTTTAGAAAAAACGCAAATCGAGATTTTAGAAGGACCATGTAGAACGTATGTATACATATATGATTTTTCTATACCCACTCTTGAAATCTTGTGAAAATGGTTATTGTTCCTATTTTCATAACACGGAGTACAGATTGTTAGTATGTAAACGGCAAAATAGCGGTGCATAATATCGATGTTTCTCACACATGCTGCTCCATAATTTCAGCAGTTTAATGGATGGAACCAACTCCTTGACTTCCAAACCCATGCTAGAATTATTCCTCCAAAATCTTTTACTGTTTCACTGGTACACTTGGTTTTTATCGCTTAATTGGGACATAATTATTATGTTTACATTTAATACTTAGATGTATTTTTCAGTAAGTTACAAAATAATGCGAAGCAAAATCAAAATTTTAAGGCAGGTTGTTGGAGATGTGTGCAAAAAGAGGAAAATTTTCTGTAAAATCCATAGTGTTTGCTTTTGGATGTATGAGTGAATTTATTACGTTATTAATCAGTCGGTAAAGGCAAATGAAGATGAATATTCGGTCTTGTATCAACGTTAGTCCAAGACAACAAGGTTTATGTTACTGCTGATATACTACACATAGTAGATGTAAACAAAATTTGGTTTTTAAAAATTAACTTGCTGCTCCTACTAAAGCATTGTTAAATACGTATTCGTTAGGACAATAGCCTTAATAATAATAAAAATACCAATAAAAAGACTTAATATGAAAATACGTATCCAACATATAAACAAGTTACACTACAAACCAAAGAATTCAAACATGTAAAGGTTATTACTAATGTAACAAATGGTCTCTTGGTAAAAGAGAGGTCATTTATGGCCGACATAGTAAGAAAAAAGAAACTATAAAACGGATAAAATTACAATATGAAAAGAGGATAGATTTTAGACCGAAATGCAGTGTAATAAGTAATAATTATATCCAATACCAGTATTCTAGTTAACGCAGTTATTTAAAACCAAAGTAAGAAGTATCATTTCCAACATGATAAACAAAACATTTCATTAATTCTTATGCGTTTCAAAGGCATAATGTATTATTAGAACGTTAGTAACATGCAAATGTAAGTATTCTATATTCATTGTAATCGTCTTATTGCACATTGTTATTTTATGAATATCTTTTCCATCTTGAAAAGGGATGCTATTTATAGAGTAGTGTAATTGTCATTTATTTTATACGCACCCTGTTCCCGTTCAAATAATCCCATGTGACTAAATGTAAAAGAACACGCATATGCATCGTACATACATAACTTCATACATAGTTTACAACCAAAGTGACTCTAATAGACAAGTTACACTGTTATTATCAATGAAATTCACGACTAACGATTTCAGAATGTACCGAAGCAATTGAAATAAATGTTAAACATCCTTTTACACACACAAATTTTAAGCATAAATAATAAGCAACGCCAAGGTTAATGATCCCTAATCTAGGTAGGTCGTAGGTCATCAATAAGATAATGTTTTTCAGCTTTTTAATTTATCCTCTTGGATTCTCTTAGTCCCCATGAAATTTCCATAACTAGTGGTTGGATGAGCATTTACGTATAAATACGTTAATCACGACAAATTCTTTCTCACTCATATTGTCGTCTGGATAAAATTGTTATAAAGATCGGAGGTTTCGCTTTGGCTGTTGTTCATGATGTGTTCATACACACTATACTGTAATGATCCATTTATATTACTTGTCTCATTACCGCGTTTGTTTACATTTGCATTAAAGAATTCCAAGGTCAAGTAAATTATGTGACTACAAAAAAATTGCAATTAAATCTATTTTTGAATTAGAAACAAGTTGCAGCAACAGAATGTAAATAAAAGACATATGCTGAATTATAATAGGTTAGACCAGATGATATACTAGTAAATAATAAATGTACTATAAAGTGAAGTAATAGCAACCCATTAGATCTACGACAATTATGTTTATTCTTAGATCATATAATAAGAAAATACTACTTTCTTTTTCAATTGTTTAAAGCTTCCAATCGACGTAATTGCATTCGTAGTAATGCACTTCCTTATTACATCATTTTGGGCCTCGTACTTTCACCTTTTTTCTGATTAAATACACTTGTTTATGAGCATAAAATATGTATTTACATAGATAAATACTTCTTTCAATACTCTCTTTAGATATAGTACAACCATATTATTTCTAACACTTGGGACAGCCCAGCCAATCTAATTTAAAGTTCCAATTAGATGGTTGTGATAACTTCAAATAGGAATGGATCGTGATTATAACTGTAAAATTGTGGTATTGTAGGCAGGTTTTAATTATGAAAGGAATAGTATATTGGGCATCTACAGAAATAAGGGACGTGATAAGTTCAGGAGAGCAATATTGTTTTCCATAGTACGTTCGTTGACTTTTATGAGTATTAACACGTTTGAGAAGCTTTTGAATATTTTCTGTTTTAAAATTCTGACAATAGTTAGTACGCTAGGATTTTGACCTACAGAATAAATTCCAGCGTTTATTATAGAACACTCAATTCACGACATCATATCGATGATAAACTCATTGTCCGTATAATTCAATTGTTTTATCTTGTAAGTTTTGTTACGAGCAAAACAATTTTACGCATTTCGAAAAAACTTGATGTGGATTAAATTTTATATAAATATTGACTATTCCATGTCACAGTTCCGATATCTGTATTTATAAATTAAATTAAATATTACAGATACAACAATAGTGACACGTTCCATTACTAGATACCGCATTCCTAATCGGACACCGAGAACAGCTAACAATGTAGAGTGTTAGATTGACACATTTTTAATGTGCTTCCTACAGTTGCAATAATGAATGACCTGCGACCTATATTTGTTATTTTTAGAATGTGATCAGTTTTCACGAAATTAAATGAAGCAAAAAAAGCTCGACAGTTTCGCATCAGCTCGGACTACTTACGAATCCAGAACTACGTATACGTAATTTCAAATGCTAAGTCTATTTAAAAATATCTCGTATATCATCCTCGAAAATTACGGCATTCATAGTCCTTGAATAAAATATTAGTACCGCTTTAATTCTGAAACGTTTTCTCTTTTGAAACAGAACTAACTACGTGCATTTTAATAACGTTCTTTTTTTAATTTTTATAGCTTACTTATCCATTATGAATGTTTCTGCTATATATAAATAATCGATTTTGTATCCTATAGAATGCAAAAGGCAAGCTTTAACAATAACTGCAGTACATGTCGGTAATTCATAACTGCAAGTTGTCATTAATAAAAATTATGAACAAGAGTTAGAAATGCATTTAACAGGAATTGAACCCATAATGTCGAAGCAGGATGCAAGCAATTTAGAATTAAAAAAGTGTTATGTCAAGGTAAGGCTTTCGTTTAAAAAAATTATACCTATTATGTCATGAACTGGGTATATTATTACACAAGCTCCAAATACCTAAGTTGGTGAATGACAGAAAGTTGTCGATGACTATTGAAAACTGTAGCAATTCCCTACAATTGGTCTCCCAACCAATTCAACAATTGGTTGGGAGACGTATCAAGTTTACACCAGAACATCTTAATTGATTTTAATCAAATTTAGTTTAGTAGTACTTCACACACAGAAAACAGTTTCTATTTTTTACATGTACAAAATATATATGTATGATATAAGTATGTTGTACATATGTATGACCATGAATTGAGCGTGTTATACAGGCTTTAAGCTAGGTGTAAATAAGTATAAAAGTCCATTTGTTAACCATTATATGTATTATGTATTTTATTAACTCTTGCATAACACTATAGTATGGTCCTCCCTTTTGGTAGGCTTCCATTCGGAGTTCCGCCGCCGAAAATACTACTTCAATTGTGTTTAGTTAGAGGATAATTGCATATTGCTTGTTCTCACATACAGTTTACGGAGATTTTCTTGTAATAATTATGTAATCTATCTGATGACACTCGTATATTTGGTTTCAAGTAAAGTTATTGGTGTTGTTCATATTTTCGGTAATATGATAGCAATGGTCCTAAGATGAGTACATATTCTCTTAGTTTAATCTATATACGTTTCGAGGCTGTGTGTCAACAACTGCTGATAGCGCACTTGGGAGTATAATGAATTTGTTCCAATTCTCTGGCGTTAATTTCTAATTTCTGAATGCATAGAATTTTATGCGGCGGTGCGGTTTCAGATGAATTGCATAGTACGTCACGAATGTCGACAAACGATGCATAATAAATATTAGGACAATTGTGTGTTTGTGGGCTACACTGACTACCACTTAAAATAGTCTTCTTATAGGTTGAAAACTTTGACTGGTTATACGATATCTTGAAATGGATGTTTGGTTCTAAGTACCTGCACTGGGGTTAAGGGTTATTTTTGAAAATTGAACTAAACTGGGTGTCAATTTTCTATAATTTCAGCCTGATTCAAAACGAACAAGAAATTAGTATCTATGCTTTGCTGTGTGTACAGATGTAAATAATAAATCTCTACCATTTTAATCAATTTCCATTTGTTTTAGAGTTTCTCAAGTTTAAGGCTATAAAACACCACATTGCTTTTTGGACAAATGTAATAATAAAACACACCTCCGTGTGCCCTTAGGGGTATAGGGATCTATAAATACGTTTCATTGGTTCATAAAGATTCTCCACTGTTTTCTGTTTACTGCAAGTTACTTTGCTTCTTGCCATGTTTTTCCTCTCTGTGCAAGGTTTTCCCCAACCAGTCGGTCTCTTGTCTCTCTGGGTATTTCTCTCTTCCTCTTCTTCCATGGTTTCGATTCCCATATTGTTCTTACTTGGGAGTTATATCCCCACCATGCAAGTTGTCTTCATACGTTGAAATGTAAAATCGGTTCTATGTTCAGGTCTTGCCTAATTGTCTAATTGTGTCATTATGTATTTTGTCTTTGATGGTCACACGTTTCACTCTTCTGAGGTACTTCATTTCAGTTACCTACACCTTACACTTTACTCTTCTCTTCAAGAGCCAGGACAGCAATTTCACGGCCATAAACAAGAATTGATCGGTAAATCATTTTGAAGACAGTAAATTTTGTTCATTCTGATATTTGTTTGTTGTTAAGAAACCATCTATTGATGGCATAATACACTTTGTTGGCTTTTTCGATCCGATTATTTATCTCTGTTTTGTGCTTTCCATTTTTGTCTATACTCCAAGATATTGGTAGGAGGTGTTTTTTATCCGTATGTTTCTTGTTTGCGCCTCTTTAGTGATTCCCATTACCTTGGCTTTATTTTTGTTTATTGTCATTCCATATTTTTCCTGTCGATCATTCTATTTAGGTTGTATTGCAAGTTCTTCTCGCTTCTGGCTATTATTACAATGTATGTAGTGTAGTTTTAATTTGTTTCTATTTCATTTTCTTGCTGATCACACAGTTCATGGTACCCTTATACAGTGTGGAAACCACTTATGGAATAAAATTGTTTGTGTCCTTATTTTAGAAAATAATAAAAAACAGCGGAACCTAGTTCCACCCTGTATTATTAACAATGTGCCCTAGATGATGTAGTTTTTTGAAATCAGGTTGTTAAGGAGCTTTCAAAAATATAAAAATATACAGGGTGTTTTATTAAAAATAAACATCATAGACTATGCTAGATTTGTGTGAATCACCATGTACATTTAAATGAATGTATATAAAGCGCACACTTGAATTTACAAGTTGACTTGTGGCGTTTTTTATAATTATGGACACAAATAATTTTATTCCATAAGTGGTTTCCACACTGTATATACTTTTCACACGTCCGAATAGTTTATTGTTAACATTTTTTTTTCATAGGCTTCTTCAGATTAATTCACGTACCACTATGTCAAAAGCCTTTTCCATATGTAAGAACGCCATATATGTACATACATATATACATAGATTCTCGGCTGTTTTTAACAAATAAAAATACTATATGAAATTGTTTCGTTTTTACGCATAATAGGTATGTAATTATGTACACTATGTATGTATGTATATTGATTCAGGGAAGAGTATCCAGTTACAAAAACTCCTGTGCTGTTTATAAATAGAGTCAATGAACTGGCGGAAGTAATTTATTAATAAGTTAAGAAAATCAAGTTAAACGGATGAAGAGGATACACCCACTATCCCTATATGAAGTAGAATTGGACAAAGAGCCCTTTACCGTTATAAATCTGCTTAGTGGGTTTATGAACGCATGAATAACCCAAAAGGGTATCTTACACTTCATTGCATGTAGTTCGTGTTAATACTCGTTGAAAATTATATATGATCACGTTAAATATTAATTGAAAGGCCACAAAATTAACTAACTCTACCTTCCGTTGTATGCTCTACGTGTAATACAGCAGTAGGTATAAGATTATTGTTCACAATTTCGTGGTGCTACATGGTAAATCGTGAACGTTTGACCGCTTTATTGGTCATCATTATTAAAATAAGGTAGACCTATTTACATACATACGTTATAGCTTGTTTTGAATTAATTTTTTCTGGTGTTTATTGGTTTATTTCAGTTTCATCAAATTTTACTATTTGTTGACAGGGTATTTAAAGTTTGTTCCTTAAATTATTAAAAACGATAATGATTTTCCTTGTAATTAGTTAAGAAAACGAGTGAATTATAAAATTGGTCATCTTCAATAGAAAGGAAAAGGCTAGTTTAGCTTTACACAGAAACAAACCGGTAAAATTACTATTTTGGACTTTTTTGTTGAGTATAACAAGCTCCACTAGTAGCAAAAATATTAACAATACTAAATTAATTCGCAACAATCTGTATAGATTGCTTAGATTTTGACATTTATTATTTCTTATCGTAGCATTATTGATGTTCTTGTAGCATATTGTTTCAGAAAAATGTAAATATCAAGTAGGTCAACTATTCACTCACTTCAGTTCAATGACATTTCATAATAATGTATAAGTCGAAGATGCGTTTTAATAAAACAGGAGGGTATTTTTTCTGTATTAAATAGTAAAGTATAAGTATATATATTTCAAACCGGTTCTAATCTTCCGTAAGTGGTTTGGAATCTCATAGATCTCATAAGTAATCAATTCACCTTTCTAGTGATATTTCTATTCTTCGTGATCGTATCTAGCGCACTCAAAGTCTGACTGCTGCAATTAGTATAATGGTTAACATAAAAGTAGCGAATCGAAAGTATGTCTGTAATTTATATACATATAATTGTGGTAAAAGTACTTATATTATTTTATATTTGATAATGAAATAAATGAGTGTTATGTATAACAATTACAAATATGTAGGTCTAATAAGAACCACTACAAAATAAATCACGTCCACAGAGCAAAAAGTATATAATGGAAGGACGTCGACTAAAAAAAAATATTTCCTAAATATATACTCGTTTAGACAAAAATAATATCTAGGTGCTGAAATAAGAAGAACCTTGTAACATTTAAAAAAAGATTCAATTTTATCGTATATAAAAATAAAAAAAATCAATTACCTACTTTTCTTGTAGGTGTGATAAAATAGAGGAAATAAGGATAGTAGACAATAGTTACTATAGTTTAATTAAAGAATACAAATTGCTTTATATTTCAAACTTATTTTCTGTTTTTTTTAATTCTATGCGCTATAACACACGAATTGTTATACAAAGGCATAAATACACACGTTAAGTATTGAGCATTGAAAGGAAAAATAGGTAAACATTTTTGATCATAACCATAGTAAGTACAACTACATAATATAATAATAATAATACTGACGCCTTCTCCTAAAAAAACATGTTTCAAGCGGCTATAAGAATGTTCGATAAATTTGTTTCTTGCTAACCACAAGATACCATAAAATATTTTAAAAAAATATGCACTAGTAGGTATCTGATTTTTGATCGTCTTTTAGTTAGATGCAATTTCTTCTCATGACAAAGCTAACCTAATTATTCCTATGGTTTGTAAAAATTGACGTATTACTAATTAATTCTTATGTGTACTGCTTTAAAAGTCTTATATTTACGTCTATAAAAACAGCACGATATTGTAAACGAAACCAATGGTTGAATACTAAAAGAAAATAGTTTGGATACATTTTTCTAATACTTATGTTTTTGAGTAATGGCATCTTTGATGTATGAGAAAAGAGAATGAACAAGTGTATTCTCATAGATGTTCTGGAAATTACAACTTATTTTTAATGACTTGTCTAATTCACAGTTAAGATTTCATGCAACTAAACTTATTTTTCTGCTGCTTATTCTCAAATTATTTGCAAAACCCCTTCTTTGATTTCAAAAATACGATGACCTATAGTAACTCGGATGATAAGTTTTGCTTGTTTGAAACGGATGTTCACGTCACTAAATTTTCTAACTTTAGGAGTATATTTTAATGGATATTTCTGCCAGTAGTTGAACTTGAAAGAATAGAATTTGATCAAGCTTCACCAAATGACATAATCATGTCGTTTCTTCGACAAATTTACGGAAGCCGCGGAAATATAGTTATTGCATATGTGAATATTTACACATAGAAACAAAACTGCTTAGAAAGGTGCTAACTTATAAAATAGAAACAACTTTATTTACATTCATTGTATGCAACAAGCAATTCTAGTATCTGAAGTTTAACAGTTTAATACGTTTAAATCTGGTAGCTTTATAGATAAATGCGAACATTTCACTTTTATACTACAAAAGATAAATTAAATTCCATACAATATTCATCTAGGTACATAGGCCATTCCTTTTGGTTATTGGTTTTAGTAAATAACGTTCAAACACCCTTTTACAGTATAAAAGAGTAGAATATTCCTGTACAACTACGTATTCTCTTGGAGTTTACAAGTATTCAACTTCAGCATTGATAGCTGACACTGCGTATTGGTATACCAAATAAACTTCTCCATTTGAATTTCCACAAAACAAAAGTTCTCTTATCGTATAATGTAAGCGCCGTCCTATATTCACCTTTCAGATAGAAGTATTAGATACATTTTATTAGCTAATGTGTAATGTTTCTTATTTCCATTTCTCTACTGTCTTATGCTTTGCTGAAGTTATTTTTTTTAATGTATTAAAGATTATTAGCAGTTTGGTAAAGAGTAAATCCAACTCTTAAATGTGTGGTTTTTATTACTGTCCTACACTAGGTATCACGACATGTGAAAAATAGAACACCCCAGATATACCTTTTACATACATATGTAGCTGTAGCATATGCACTAGTCGTTCGCCTAGCATCAAGATTTATGAGTCTTAAATAGCATACAAAGTGTTGCCAGGTGTTCCATTTTTGTGTGCTGTCCCTTATATACAGGGTGAGTTTTTTTTTCATTATTTGTATGGGGATCTCGGAAACCATAAGAGATACGCATTAGGTTAAATGGAGAAAGACTTGCATCTTTATAAGCCTCATCCAGATATGCTCTTGTCCATTTAAGAAATTGCATAGTTTACTAGATATTTGCAAAAAATAGAAATTCTCCAAAACCTTTTCAGTGCTGTAACTATTTTATTCATAAAGATGGAAAAAAAACTGTGAATATTGTTTTTAGGAAATTCAATTTCAAACAACGACATCTTAAATTTTTTATTTTAGTTAGCATTTTTGACTTAGCAAGCAAGGTCTATTTTTTTTTAATGGAAACCATAGTTGGCTATGACATGTTCTAATAGTGCATTTTTTTCTGCTTGCGATGATATAAGGGTGGTAGCACTTATTTTCATAAATAACAGCACAATACACTATTATTACGTTTAACAAAAATCATGTCTTGCCATGGAGAAGGCGATATGAACAATTCAAGCATTATGTTTACTTCATCATTGACAGTTCGTTCATTACGGTGACTATAATTGGATTTGTCAGTGGTTTAGTTGCTTTACAAAGTTAATTATGGTGTATAGAAATCGTGCGAAACTTGATATGATATAATGTTACATTATTTGTAACAAAAACAGTAAACAAGCCGCCGAGGCAAATTGCACAAGACGCTGGTACCTCAGAAAGCACAGTAGTGAGAATGTTATCAAAACATAAGTACCATCCTTATAAAAAATTACTTGGTCAAACTCTACACCCTGGAGACGATAAAAAGCGATAATTTTTTTGTGCTTGGTTCGTAAATATGTGCTATGAAAATAACAACTTTCCGATGCAGACTTTATGGACCGACGAAACACGTTTCACAAACTGCGGCATGTTTAATCGCCATAATAAACACCTGTAGGCGCAAATAAATCCTCACCGTTTAGAAGAAAGGCGACCTCAGATTAGTTTGTCTTCAATTTGTGGGGTGATGTTATTGGTTCGCAACTTGTCGGGTCATTTATTGTTAATGAAACTTTAACCGGAAATCGATGTTTGAGATTTCGACAGTATCCTAGATGAATTATCTAAACTCGAACTATCAGGCACAGGTCAAAAGCTATTTAGATTAATTATTTCCAAACTCGTGGATCGACAGAAATGGTCCTGTTTTATGGCCTGCACGTTCCCCAGATCTTTCACCATTAGATTTCTTCGTCTTTGGAGCAATAAAAGATCTCGTATATGTGCGATCATATGCAAAGCAAGAGGAACTATTGGAAGCTGTTATTTATGTATTTGCTAGGTTAGATGGGCGCAAAATTAGGAAAGCTATAAATTCTGTGTTGAAAAGGTGCCGTATGTGCGTCGATAATAATGGCGGCCATTTCTAACACTTAATGTAAATTTATAGTTAAGTGTTGTTAATAACTACTTCGTTCAGCGTTTTTATTGTATCTTGTATTTTACTGTATATTATAACTTTCTTTTCTTTTCCATGGCAAGACATGATTTTTGTTTGTGTATTGTGCTGTTATTTATGAAAATAAGTGCTACGACCCTTACATCATTGTAAACAGAAAAAAATGCACTATTAGAACACGTCATACCCAACTATAGTTTCCATTAAAAAAAAATATTTTCCTTGCTAACTCAAAAATGCTAAGTAACATTAAAAATTTAAGATGTAGTTGTTTGAAATTGAATTTCCTAAAAACAATATTCAAAGTTTTTTTTTCTTCTTTATGAATAAAAAGAGGTTACAGCACTGAAAAGGTTTTGGAGAATTTCTATTTTTTGCAAGTATCTAGTAAACCATGCACTTTCTTAAATGGACAAAAGCATATCTGGATGAGGCTTATAAATGATATCGAAGGCTTCCACGGCCCGAGTCTCTATAATGAGGGTTTCCGGGTGTTGACCGGAAAGAAAACATCAAAACCACTTTCAAACCCCTTAACAAAATCTCGCAAATTCTTCCCTCAGCCAAGGACGCTCGTCATGCTCTTTCCTGTAAAGACATCTACAAAATTCCCTGCGATTGTGGTTCAGTATACATTGGCGAAACCGGACGCTCAATTCAAACCAAGATCAAAGAGCATCAACGCTACATTAAGACGCGGTCTTCAGCCTTAGCTGAACATTTCCTCGACAAGGGTCACAAAATTTGTTTTGATCAGACATCTCTCGTAAGTAAGTCGCAATACTATTTTCCTCGAAAGATAATGGAAGCGATCGAGATTAAAAAACATCTTCAGAATCTCAATGGCGACGATGGTTACCAACTCTCTAGCATTTGGAAACCAGTCCTTTCCGCTTCAACGGCCAATGTTCACTGGTCCGCATCGCTGCACAGTCGTATATATGCAAATCGGTCTTTCTTTGTCAGAAGGTTTTCGCAGCTAGCGTGGTTGACACGTCGAGTTACCGTGACCTTCTGGTACCACCCAGTTAACCTCCTTGCTCCTGAAGAAGCCGCTTACATTAGTGGAGAAACGTCGAGTTTATTGTGTATCTTGTGCATTTTATTTTTATTTTGTACTGTATATATTTTACTAACCATAACACGGTCAACACCCGGAAACCCTCATTATAGAGGCTTATAAAGATGCAAATCTTTCTCCATTTAACCTAATGCGTATCTCTTATGATTTCCGAGATCCCCATGCAAATAATGGAAAAAAAACTCACCCTGTATATGTATAGGTATCTCTCTTTTGAAAGGTAGAAAACTGTTTTAGATAGGTATATGCTTATTGTGTCCAATAGAAAATATATTTTTTGCTTCTATTTTGAATTTCATGATACGTACACTTTACAGCAAAGCATCGGTCAGTAGAAGTAGCGTGTCTTTAAATATGTGCCATTGTAGTCCATTTATGGAAGTGCGATTTAGATTGCTGTATGGAATTCTTTTGTAGAGTTCGTCAGCTTTCGCACAAAATGAGTTTTATTGACCAGACGTACACAAGAATATTATAAAAAGCTCACTATTTCATGCAAACCTATTCTTAGATCATTTAGAATTTTTACAATCCCATCACTTTTAGAAGCTTTGACGATCCAGACGAATCTAACTGAATATATAACAACTAGATATAGCCATACATTCGAAACAAAGCGACTTGCTGGATATTTCATATCCATCAGCAGATGCAGGTGCAGAATATTACTTGCAGTATTAATGTCCACCGGATGGATATAGAGCAAAGTTCTTGGGCGTATATATGCAGGACAATTTGTTATGGAACAACCATCGCCATCGCTTTACATTTTAGAAGCTTTGTCCATCCACACGACTCTAACTGCATACACAATAACTACAGATACTCATTCACACGAAACGCTTCAAGTAAATAAGCTGCGAAGATATAGAATATTTGAAACGAAAGCTTTATAATAAGTTTACCGAACGAATATAAGCAACAAAAGAAATTCAAAATAATTAAAAACTTAAAACTGTTATTATTCTTGTTTAATAGTTATGTATACATATATTTACATGTATATTTTGGTGCTAGATTTTTTCTTAATTTGTGTGCCTTATTTTTAGATCCATTTTACATTCTATATTTACTATAAAACATAAAGAAGTTTTGTGCTAGATGTAGATGATAGAAATCGGTGAAACCGAATCCTGTAGGAAGACATGGTCGGGTTGATATGTACAATTACTACAGTTTAAAGTTGTGAAGTTGTGTTCCATCTTCTAGTTTGCATAGTATTATAAGGATTTTTTCTCTTTTCATAACGGGAAAGCGAATTCTAAGTGTTGCGTATTCATCCAAATCTAAATAAAATTCTAATTTCGAAAGGGGTATGTAGAGTAAGTAATAAATTGCTGCATCAAATAATTTAATTTATTTGTACAAGAGAACTAAACCGATAATTTTATTTGTATCATCGTCGTTTGATTCGGTCACTGTATGCCGTCTGTTACTATTTTTTCATCATGAGCAGACACTCTCTGCAAAATTAAACCTTTTCTAGTATCAAATCCTCATTTACGTAGGTATCTTAAAAAGTTATAAGAAACGTGTATGTATAGTTATTTAACCGTCGCTTCTGCAACAACTATTGGTAACCAATAGCGACGAAGTAATTTTCTTGTAAAACTCCCATATTTTGCACTCACAATAAGTACATGACTAGACGTTCATGGATTTTGTGATCTACTGCCACCAAAGCTCGATTTAACACTATTTTTGTAATGGTATTTATACTTTTTAATAAGAATTCTTAGAACGAAACATTTCGAAATACAAGCTTTATTAGTTACTTTCTGTATGACCAATCTAATAAAAAATATTAGTCCTTAATTTTGCAAATACTGCCTATCTTTTTATTAAAGTAACTATTCTCGCGTTTGTAATTCTTGGTAGATTACTCCATTTCCCTATTGAAAACAAATCGAGATGATTACTAAATGCATTATAAAAACATACAAACGCAAAGTTCTTCGTAACACTAAAGGCAAATCATGACGATTCGATTGCAAACGTACCTACATGTTTTTATGATGCAATAAATTATCGCTCTACTCTTAGTATTCGATTGCTTTGATGCCCATAATAAAGCAATTGTATGGCGGCTTAACTACATCGCTAATTACAATATGTAACTCTATAATTTCCAAGAAAGAAAACAAAAGCTTTGACGACTTTGAAGAAAGTTTTGACGACAAAGTATCTGCGTATGATTAATTTAACAGGCACTGTAGTAAATGGAAATCTAGCTGTCTATCTTGATTTTTTAATTGATTGACAAAGTAGTTTTGAAATAAAGTATATGTTTTAGCTTAATCATTTTGTAAATGATACTAATAATTAATAATAATGTAGTCCGCGATTTTTATTTAGTATGCTCTTTGTTTGAACGTGTACATTATCCCTCCATATCTATATCATATCAATAATTCATTAATCAAGATGCTTGAAAAAAAGGCTACAAACCTGAAACTAATGTACAGAGAAATATTCCATACAACAAAAATACGTAGAACCCCAACCAAAAATTTGTGTTTAAGGCTTCTCTTACTCCCTATTCTTACTCACATTTATAGAATAGCAACCTTGGTGAAAGCTTCATGGATCTTGAAAAGGTGAAAACATTAATTTATTGTAGACAATTTGCCATACAAAATACAATAAGATCTAATCCACGTTTTTTCTATTACAATTACATACGTCACTAACCTGGCAACAGCGTGAAAATTGCTTGATTAGCAAGATTTTCCAAACGAGAAATACAACAATTCAGTATGTTTAATCATTGTTATAGTCATATCCATTGTAATTAGTAAAAGTAAAAGATTCCAACAAAAGATGAATATTTCGCAATCCACGTATTATAACAAATTCTCATTCATAAATATATATTTACGAATTAGTAATTTTACTGCGCTTGTTACAGATTATATTATCTACAGTATTAATAAGTTATATAAATGCAAATGGGATGTAGGTTGCTGTGTATATTATCATTAAATATGAAGTTTACCGCCGTCAACTCACGTGGAATCTATGCTTTCAGGTTGCTATAATTAAATTATGGATGCACTTCATCTGTTGTATGTACATCATAGTAAAACCTCCAATATACTCCAGTGCATGTTTTTATAATTATCATATATGTGTGTACCTGGTATATACTTATTATGCAAGCGTTAGAAGTTCATTATTAATCTTTATTAGAATACAAATTGTTATAAAATCAGGGTTTTCTTTCAGTGGATACTCCGGGCATTATAATAAACTTTGCTAATCTATGATATGAATAAAAAATCCATGAATTATTTTGAAATATATTTTGTTATCTATGTGTCAAAGATAAATACAAAAAATATTATCAGTAGAAAACAAAAACAAGTGAAGTGTATTTATATTTCAACCAGAATCTCCCATTTTAGGTAGAAACTATTCGAGTAGTACTGAAGAAGGAGTTAGACCTGCCTATAATAGAAATATCAGATCCTAACGCTAGGATAGATGGTGGAGATGTGTTATTTACAGGTAGGCATTACTTTTAATTTACTTTTAAAGGAACTGGTTCAGTATAACTGAATACCTGAATCAATTGATATCGAAGCAGTGTAATACTTTTCTATGTATGTATTTTTGAAACAAACGGAGCTGTATTTACATCAATACTTTCCTTAGATAAGCATGTGTGTGAATGATTAAATGTTTTATACAGTACACACCGTAGACTTATGGTTAGATTAATGAGGAGTGAATTAGCGTTCGCCACAATATTTTAACTGATACAGCTTAGTGCTTTTTGGCATCAAAAAATTTGTGAAATCTTTTTTATAAAGCATGACATTTTCTAAAAAATTGCCATTACACGTTTGTAAAATTTGAGATTACACAGTATAACTTTATGATCCTGGTGACTACATATATGTATGTATGTATGTTAAATTACTTGCTTTTGTATGCAATAACTTAGCTTTGGTTCCAACTTCCCAGTTACGCAAAAATTTAGTGTAGCTGACTGGATTTTTGCAGTGTTAGTAGTTTGGCTTTACTATATGTACTAGAATTAATTATTTGATCTCGCACCTGATACAGTTTGTCATCGTTAAGTATATTCAATTTGTATAGACAAGATTAATGGGAATAATTTCTCTGAAATAAAGATTATTCGATAATTTTTATATATAACATTTTAAGTAATGATATGAGCTCGCCCTACTTTCTTAATAAAATTAATTGTCTCCTCGCGATTTCTAATTCATGGTCGACAGATCTTCCACATTATCCGATTAGTAGAACTGATGTCATGCTGAGATCACTAGTTAAGCATGAGTTGTAATATGTGCAACAGTGAAACTAATGTAAGTGTTGTACTATTTGCGATTTAATTGATAACAACTTTAAAATAAATCGAGTCTTGCTTTCATATCTGCGATTAACATCTTCAACTGTTATACGTAACACAATATCAAAAGTAGTTTTTGAAATTTTCTCTCTTGGCTTTGTATTTCGCACGTCAAATGGTTTTAAGCACTTTATAGACTATATATAAGTACTTGTCTCTATCACCCTGTCACCTCCAGAAGAATAGCATTCTAAAATGTAGATGATGTAGTGGTATGTAGTTGTTTATTTTTTGCCAAGAACATATACTAAATAGCAAACTATGGCACAGGATAATTGAGCGTGATTTTTAGTGCTCATGTTTACTGAGTTGTAGCTCAAGGTTTATTGCATGGAACGGTTAGACTTCACGTTTCGTTGATCATCCTGTGAACTTCTTTAAAAGGTTTCTAAGACTATTATTGTTGTCTTCTGCTGTTCTGTATTCATCTTCTTGTTGTTCGCTTTGATATTGCGGTTATACCTACGACTTCATAAAGCTAGTCGAGCTAATCAAGTTATTGCTCTGTTTCTGTTTATCTTCTCAGTTAATAAAATGCAATTCTTGTAGTGAATAAGCAGAAGATACAAACCACACATACATGCACCAGGATTCAACTATATCTGAAAAACTCTCGAAACTTTCCAAAAAAACTCCAGGATCAGCGCGATCAGCAACTTTTAGTTAGGATAGATCCCCAGTTATAAATAATAAATTCAAGCTGGTATTTTGAGTAATTAGTATTGTTTTCTCAGAATCTACCTAAACCATATTATCATATTATATAGTAATATAATATGATAATATGGTTTAGGTTGGAGCTAACTACTAAATAGACTAGTAGGTACGCATTGAATGTTTAATACTGTGGAATTCAAAGATCAATTATTCGAAATAGCTAGTAAAACGCTTTTATGAATACTTTGGTTTCCAATATATCCCATTAACTCTGAATTTTCTCGCTACAGTTATCAAAGCAAACCATATTTATTGGCTTTAAAGTGCTGCATAGGTAGCACACTGACCAATATAACTCTGGAGAATTTCAAATTTATATTTTAATGAAGATAAAAGATAACATATCTCATACTATTTTAAATTTGTTTAGGTCAAGAATTCTTCGTCGGAATTTCTGAATGGACGAACGAGGCAGGTGCGAGGGCATTGGCAGCTGCATTTCCTGAGTATCCGTGCACGCCCATTAAGGTAAAACCCCAAACACTGGTTACGGGTGATCTTACTCAGGGTATTCTCCAGGTGAGCGTGCACCTTGGCGCTTGGACCAACTGCACGCTACACCAATCCATACCAAATCACTTAATATAACACGCTTGTCGCTTATATGGTAGTTTTATGTGCGGCGATTGTGATTTTGACTTTTTTTCTGTAAAAGTAGATGTTGAGAATTGTGACTGAAAACTATTTTTGGCTGAAAATTTACGTATATGTTTTGTCAGAGGAAAAACTCGTTGAATGATATGTAAAGCACTTTTGCTGTAGTAGTTAGAAGAATATAATTAAAGGTAACGTTTCCAGTATAATTTAATTAATCTAATCTTTGCGGAAGCTAGATATTTCATATTTAAAAACTGGTGAACATTACGATGAAATTATGAAAAATTTATAATTTCGAAAGTGTGTGACAAATGGTGAAAAGAACCAACTTTTTTCGATAGAATAAAATATGTAATATTATTTACTTTAATTGTGTTAATGTGGTAATTATCCAAATTTATTTTTAACCATATACGATAATCATTAAAGTAATTTCAATTTTTAGACTATGACTAACGTTTAAAATTAATATTATGACTTAAAAATAGAATCCACCAACTTATTGCTACGATGCAGTTAAAGAGATAAGGAATGATAAGAACAAGAAAGATTTGCGTCATCTTCTTTTAAACATTGCTTATGTAAAGTATTCTTTGAAATCCAACGTTACATTTTTAAAGAGTGGGCAGAACTGCATGTTTTATTAAATAAAACATTTTATGACCTAAGATATCACTTCGTGAACGTGACTATTAACAATGACTGGCAATAAGCAAACGATTCTTATTATTACTATAAACTAAAAGAAACAGTGTAGCGTCATTTAATTCTTTTACATCATATGTTAAAAATACTTATGTTACTGCTAATATGTACTAATGCTGAAGTGAACAACTATTTTTACTTTTTATTTTTAAGTAGGAAGCAGTTGCTGTGTTAAAAACAACAGATAGAAAATGGACAAATCACGATTAAATATTGAAAATGCGTGACCTATATTTTATTACCAACTATTACTATAATTCTATTTTCGAAGTCTTCAGTATGTGCTGACTTGTCTTCTTTTCATCATTTCTTCAAATTTTGAGCATCAGGAACGTAAACTCTATTGGAAAAGTCTAAAGTCTATTGGAGCCTCCGTTATTTTAATATCCTTGGATATATTTCGCAAAACTGAAACTTTGAAAGCACAAAAATTAAGAAAAAACTTAGCTCAGTCTGTTCTTCAAAGTTTTGATATATATTTTGACTTATTCTAGATTACTCTAGTTCTAAACAGTGTTCCTAAATTTGGAAATCTAAACGTCAAAGTTTCAAACTACTAATTTTTGCGAAATTGCATTTTCGAAATGTCATTGTTGTTCCAAATTTTCTACTTTCCCATATTTCTCGAAGTAATGGGTAAAATAGTATTCTTTTAAGTCTATTTTTGGTTATTTTATATTGTTTACTGATTGGTTTTACTTAACTAAGCATTACTAGTTACCTAGAGACATACCGTCGCAAACAACAATATAAATATTGCACTAATTAAAGATTATTCTATCGTAAAAAGTTGATTTTTATTTTCCCATGGTTCTATCAAAATAAGGCATAAAACTCTTAAATCATGAATGCAAATTTTCTTTACATTTAGGTACCAGAATCGAAACATTTAAAATCCTTCGTAACGATGGGTGGACCTAACTTATTATGTATTGGGGCGGGAAAAGAAGCACAAGAAGTATTGAAAAGAATGGAAAGAGAAGCGACGTTTAGCTACCAGACGCTAACGTTGCCAGAAGACCAAGCCGCTAATGTTTTGTACCTTAATGGAACGTTAGTGCATAGGACAATAGAAGAGATACCCAATTCGTTTAAGGTAAATATCGTTAAAACATTTCCACATTAAATTACCATACTATCTTTTTATATCACAATAATGCATAATGGAAAATGTTTATGAATTTATATTTTATGTTTTTTGGTGTACTATCCATCTCGCAGAGGTTTATCACGAGGCGTAATATCATCTTGCTTCTTAGTTATTTGCTATTATAGTTTCTAGAAAACTGCGTGAGATCTAGGCTGGACAATGGGATAAAGAACACTGGGACAGAAAATCTGATAGATTCACTAACGTATTCACTTCACAGCAAACTTTAAACAATGAAGCACTGGTGATTAGGAATAAACAAGGAATGATGAGTTTTATTCTTTAAGACAACATTTCTTTAATATTCTAGGAAACATCTATATTTCGAGATATATTTTGATTTGCTTTTAAATGTATTCTGTATTTTTATTTTCCTATTTTCAGGTATTTTCTGAAAAGATAGATTACCCAAGGCGATGTATAAATATTTCCCAACTAGCAAAGGCAGCATCTGGACTTACGTCAAGTTGTATTTTAGTGAAACGAACAAAGCACATTAGAAATTTATAAACATAGAAGACGCAAACTTCAAGACTAAGCAATATTAATACATATGTGTCTATTTAAAACTACTTTTGTTTGTCAGAACAAGTAAAAACAATTGATGTCTCGTTTACATTCCAGACCTTTAAGGTTGTATCGATTATGCGCTTCGCCATGTTAGTATGTTGTTCGCTCTTCGTGTGTTAAGATTAAGTTTCTGTATAAACGCAAACTTCCTAATAATACAATATTGCTTAGTCGTGGGCAAATCAGAACATACCACCAAAGGTTTTCACAATTATTAGGACCAAAATAGGACTACATATTTTATTTTTAAGACAAGTATATGTATGTATTTAATTATATGACTATGAATACCAAATAGTTTCAGTAGCTTTCCAAAAAATTAGTACCACTACTTGATATAGATATGATAAGCTGTTTAAACTATTTATGTATTTTCTACAGTGGTAAAATTTGAGAGTCCTATTAATAATTTAAAGGTAAGTGTTGACCGTTCAGATTTTTTAATAGATAACGTGTTACCGAAATTGTAGTAATATACAGCTCGAAATATTAACCCATGAGTTCGTACTTATAAACAACAATTTTAATTTCACTATTTGTTTGGAATCTGTAGAGTTGTAATCTCAAATGAACTCATTCGTTTATATTTTGAACTTAAATTGTGTTATATTTTTACAGCAGTAGCGTAATCATCAGATTTGATATCCGGTTTTCATAGTCTACATTGCCGTGGAATAAATCTTGCACTTAAAACAAATGTATAGTTACCTTATAACGATTTGTAATAACTTAGATGGTATTAATTGTGCTGAAACTTAGAAAATTAGACGTAGCACAAAGTATATGTAGTCTGTTCAAGAAATATGGTCATCTGATAAATATGGAATATATTTATATTTACTTTTCATATTTACTATGTTTACACCAACTTTGGAAGTCCTCTAACGTAATGATTGACTCACGGGCGAACTCAAGTTTGCCAGAAATCGCTCTTGAAAATGTAGGACCTACAGTTTCTCAAACGCGTAGAAACCACTAACTAACTGCAAGACTGACTTGATGTTCAGAAACAAATCCATCGTGGACAATGTAGAACAGTATCAAAACGAGCACTACATTTTTTTATTGATCGTTGAGTCTTTGTTTTCTATTCCTTACTCTGATTTGAGAATTCTGTCTACCTCAGCTTTCGACCAGATATCAGTCCCTCTATAGGGAAATTTGCATATAATTTTCTTAACTCCAAATATTTTGTCAATATCGTTCATATACCCGTTGTGCGCACCTGTGATTAGATTCTATTCTATCTGCTTATCAATATCCACAAGTGACAATAGCTTCCCTAAAAACACCTAGCTGTAGGTATGTACAACATACGTTGGCCACTTGCTATAAAGGTGGCTATACCTAGCTGCTGAGAGAACAGCACCTAGACACCACTCAAACATCACTGTAACACCACTTTCGCAGTTCACTTTGCGTATTTATTGCACAGATTACTTATATTTTGATGAAGTATTTAAGTAGGTACATATAAATATGTATACCGGTCGTTTTGAGAAATAGGATAAATAAAGCCGGGAAGAGGTAAGGGATATGAAGATTCGCTAAGAAGTGGGGACGCGTATCAGTCTATCAACGGTATACTCTATAATATTGGTGGGGACGTAACTCCCTTCACCTCCCTTCCACCCGCTTTAAATATCCTATGATTCAAAACGACCGGTATATACTTTGTTAAGTATTAATATTATACTGTGTTTTACTGATATAAGTCCTATGAATAACGTTAAATAAATTCTAACGAACACACTTGCAAACCGTAAGAAGCAATACAATTATTTTATTATTATTTAATTATAGGATAATTTACATTACTTATTATGTATCGATTTACGCTACTGCATGACATTTAGAATTATATCTTATAATATTAAATCGTTAAACAGATGAAAGATTAATGTTGTTAATAAGACTATAAAAGTTCTTTGATTTTTACAAGTACGCAAAGTACGCATGTCTATAGATAAATTTAGGAAGAATGTTAAGTGATACTAATAACAAATACAACGTTTTGGTAATCAGTTTTGTTTGTACCCAGTCGTCGATATGTACGTGAAATAATAGAGTGTTTGAGTCTAAATCTTTTCTTTTGAAGTTGGAAAAGCTAGTTAGTTATGAATGTAATAACCTGAGTAAAATTCAGCTGCAAATTTGGAGAATACCATGTTTTACCTAGTACTATACTTATATAAGAACTACTGCCGCAAAAACTTTGGTGTTCCCAGTACATATATTTTACGTACAAATTGGTGTTCCAGTACATATATTTTACGTAATAAATTTTCAAAAAGGTAGAGTACCTATATTCAAGCTTTTCAAAGCTGATATACTATCATCATTGTTCCTCCTTATGTTCAAAAATATAATTCGGCCAAAACTTTTTCCATACCTCCTTTCAAAGTTGCACTATGCTGAGCAGCGACTGCGTGATTTTTAGCAATCGCTTAGAACCACGATCGAATCTGTAGTGTTTTGATTGTGGAAAAAACAATGATATGTACACTCATTTTTAACCAAGTATTAAGGCACCATTTATACCTAACTTATACCTAGATATCTCATTTATATTAAATGTACTTGAGAGATTCTATATGCTATGAAATCAGCCTCGGATAATCCTTGCACTTCTTTAAACTATACTCCCGTTTAGTTTTAGTACGTGTTAGTGTTAGATTATAACTGGATGATATTTAAAAAAGGATTCCTCACTTATTGACAAAGTTTATAGTTGAAAACAGTCCTCATTGTGTTTCTGTCAATATTCAACACGTAGTACACGAGACTCAAATATGTGTAGCAAAACATGGAGTATTTTAATGTCATCAAGTTTACTTAGTATAATAATATAAAGAAGCTGCAATATCGAAACATATTTCTACACGTACCTAGGTGATAATTTTGAGTACCTAACCACTAAAATTCGCTATTAAATAGCATTAAAGCCTAAACAAACCCGTTTTTGCATTTGTACAGTTATACACTGTGACAGAACTTCTGATGGTACCAGGTACAAACAATATGAAATTAATTACCAATATTATATCAGCATGAATGACACTTGTACTAAATTTATAGAATCATTAGAAGGTATATACATATATAAAAATATTTATTGTATAAATTGAACTTACAGCAATAAGATTTTTCATCTGTAATGTTATCAGCTCTCTTTTATGTTTAAGAATTAGTGCGGTCAATTAAAATAAACGTCTTTTATTCTAACAAAGTCCTGCTGATAGTGTTTTCCATTCCAACTTGGTGTGTGTATGTTTTAAAAATTGCTTCTCCTTACTTGTACTTTATAATATTGAGCAATGAAGGTATTATAATGTATATAACATTTTAAAGCTTCTATTTGTTACATGTTAAACTGATATAATTATCATCTATATTTGTGGCTGACAATATGTATATGCAGCTTTACGTTAAGTAAATATAAATTAAAATGGGATAGTGCATTTTAAAAACAGTGAGAGATGGCTTTTGTTTAAATGAGATATATCGACGTGAATATGTTCAATGCTCAAACAAATTAAAAGGTACAATATCCCAGAAGTATCTTCCATTCATTTCTTCTGTATTCATTCCAATAAGTATCGAAATCTCGCGCTTGGTTGAATGTTCAACTAAAAATATTTTTGTAAATTTAGCTTTTGTATAACATCACGAATAAAAATAAAAATAATTAGCTTAATTAGTTTTTAAATTTGATATTTTCTGTTAAAAGATACTCTAGTCGTATTTTCAGTTTTACCTTGCTTTAATCTTGTTTTGTATATATTTGTATGTATATTGCATAAAATGCGGTTTCCTGTCTCCTTTGCTCCTCAGATTTGTTTTCATGGTTTTGTTCACTGCTCATATTCTCTAGCTGTATGATATCAATGTGATTCAAAATCTCTTTAAATAAAATATTTGGAAATATTTTTTTGTACTTATTGATGATGTGTAGACATTTACTTAAAGAAACGGAGTTATAGTAACTTTATTCGATGCCATTAGCTTTAAAATAAAATAGATGATATTATGTAAAATGGATGCATATACAACTACTAAACTAAAGATACGGTATTGAGGACTCCATCAACATTGCAACATTGATTAATAAGAGTAGAGTTATATAAAAGAAGTTGATTAATACATATATTAAAGAGAAGGAATTATACATACATATGTAAGATACAATGTAGAATATAAATCCAAAAAATTTTTGTTCAATTACGACGTGAATACCACAATTAAAATCTCCCTTATAAATTGTGATATGCGCCGCCTATGAATCGAGAATACGTTTACCTCGATCGAAGTAATGCAAGACATCGCAAAAACAGCTGTCGACGTTATAAAAACTATGAAATAACGCTGATGTGTCAGTTTTTTTAAAAGTTTCCAATGAAGAGTTCAATAATATTAATGTGATTACGTATGAAAATACTATCGCTGACTAATTAATAAAGGAACTTTTATCCTAAATGTATCCAATCTATGGAATTACTTTAAACAACGATTGAAAATCATTTAACTGTAGTAAAAGTAAAACTCTTGTTGTGAAATAAAGATAGTTTATTAGTTGCAATATTTGTAATCGTACTCGTAGTTTCCTGTTAATTAAAGAATTGTTGGTTCGATGTCTAGATACATTCAACATTCGAAACAGACTGACTCTGATTGTGCGTTGCACATATGTTAAATATCGCGTATCGCTACACCTGCTCTGCGCTTGATATATTTGTTAAAACAAAGTGGCGCGACGAATATTTTATAAATATCTTTGTCATTTTTTTTCTCGCATCTGAGACGGAATTTACGCAAAATATTTTGGATTCAAGTTTAATAAAATATGATTCCATTGTTCATAGTCTTCACTTTTATTTCAAATACCAATGCTAATGCAGCTAAATAATGTAAAGAAATATTTAACATGAAAGTAGAATATTAAACAACGATAAAAGAAATAATACTTACTACTAGAGAAACTAAGTTGGATAATAAGAGTATATATAGTTTTAAACGAAACGTTAACATACAAAAACCAATAAAAACCTAGACAAATATCTACTGATTCTATATGCATAGCCAAATAATTCAATCAATATATCTGATATACTTATATCTTTGTAATGTTAGAAAATTTATAAGATTTTCGAAATCTTACCTAAACAAACATGTCTATTACCACTCATCTAAGATAACTCTAATGTTTCTTACGTTTTCTATATGATTATGCAATACTGTAGTACTGCTCCGTTTCAACTGCAGTGGTAACCAATAAACATGTATCACGCAACCCACATATTTGGATATAGAATCTGTGATAAAAACCTAGCATTAATGTTAAAAGGTACCTTTATTTTTAAAACGTATGGCCATTGACTTCGTACAACACAATAGTCTAATGTGGTTCAAGGTCGTGTAAACACATGATGCTTGGCTTGCATCTGTGCCTCTATTCAATACGTGTACAGTATGGTGTAAGAAAAATGACACCACGCTTCAATTTCAAAGTATTAAATAATTCGTTTTCATCGTTGTTTTCAGTTATTTTCAACCCTAAATTTTTGATATGGTTTTTTGGTTATTTAAGAAGCAATATGGATGAGTTTTCTTGTACAGTTTGACCAAATAAGGTTTTTTAGAAATAATTTTTTTTCTCGTTTGCGCTTACAGATAGACCCAATGTGTATTATATGTTTTTGTTTCTAAATCGTTGTAGCAATCATCCCTTAAAAGGATGCTTTGTATATCGCGGACACCCTGTATAGGTACGTAGATAACGTTGCTCATAGTAATCACACGCAGATCTTGATTTACGCTGCAAGTAACACCAATAGCGGCACGTTTGGCACAATGTGTATCTCTTAAATTTTCTAAACAATTTCTGAAAGTCACAATCGAAAAGCAGCACAATTTGATGACGAAGTCTGACGAATGCTTTCTGGATAGTCGGTGTAGTCTGTATTTGCCCAAATGTAATTTCAGTTATAAATAGAATGCGTAAATCAATCAAACACTACTTTTATATAAATATGTAATATTCTGTACTAATTTATTTACGATCTCTGTAGAAATAATAACGCACGCTGACCCGACCATTTTATATCTTTCTATTCTAATAACATCGAACAGAAAGTTTTGCACGTTATGCAGCTCGATGTAAGCGCATTTACTGTGAGCGACCTTATCAAATATTACCAGCAATTTTCGGCTTCCAGTCATATTTATGTAATAGCAAAATAATCGGTAAATATAAACATTTAATTTTTATAAATCATCTGCAAGTGTATCTCTGGAGTAAACCAAGCGAGTACCTAACAAACATTTACTAGGTAACTTAAAATAAACAAATATGCTGTTATATTTTTGTTTTGAAATAATAACAGTTACATAAATATTCTATTTATACTCTATTTTTGGAATGTTTCCATTCTTACTACAACTTTATAACCTTCGATTCAGCTGAAATTCATATTGAGATTTATGCACGACTAACAACAGCAGGAATACATTTACAATAAACCAAATAAAAGTAAATATACGGTTTGGGATTTATATGATCGTTAACGAATTCTATGTTGAATGATTTTAGTTTCAACTTTGACTACAGGCGTTCATCTATTGACCTAGTATTTTAGTGTTACATTAATTATTTATCGTATGGCTTGACAACATGATAACAAATACGCTTATATAAGACGAGTAATGGTGTATAAGTAAAAATAAAGTCTATTTAGACAATAACATATTAAAGACAAGTTAATAGAGAAAGTATACGGTCACAACATCAAACACAAGGAACATTTATCGGTTGATGTCTAGTTGTTGTTGTCTTCGCAATGTATCGTTCCTACATTCCTTGGAATTCCCGCAGTTTTCAGTCTCTAACAATATGGTTCATAGTTTGTCCAAGTGCGCTACGGTCAGATGAGGGAGACTGCACATATGTAGCCCCATCTATACAGGGAATCGGAACATCGGTTAAGTTTTACTTACCCACTCCTTCCGCGGAAGTTCTGATGCTGGAGGAAAGATTAATCCTAAAACCGCTCGCTGAAAGCAAATTTATTCCACTGGAAGTGCCATTATGTCAAAGAATTGAAGTTGTTCATTTTAAGCGCTTCTGCATCTCTTATAGGCGGTTGCCGAAATTTGAGACTGTTCATCTGGAGCGATCGTAACGCTTGGTGGCTGGGCATACTATTGTTTGCCGTGATCTTGTTATATTGTCTTAGAAGGGCATCAGTTCTTCGAAGCTGCGATGAAACTATTCCAGAGATTTGGGATTGTCTTCATTGTGCCTGATAGTCTTGTTTAGCTGTATGAAAATTATTGGGTGTAGTGTGGAGACGGTTAAATCAGAGAGGTCCACAGTATTCAGCGCACGAATGGACAAGGGCTAGGGCAATAGTTGGAGTTGTAGTTCCCCACGTCGATCCACAGAGCTTTTGGATGATGCTACATATTTCGTGTTCTTAGTTTTCCTGCGGTGTTTGTGAAGTGTTAAAGCGACTATACAACGGCTATCGTTCCACTGCGTACGAAAAAGCTTTAGAATGATTTTACTGATAAATTGTTAATCATTCTAACCCTAAAATTATTTGCTGAGTTTTTTAAGTACCAAATTTAATTTATTCTTCAAAATTGTATTTGTACTTGCCAGTTCATTGCTTTTTCTGATATGTTATCTGCCAAAATATATTATATTCGACAAAAATTATACGAATTATGCTGTTATATATTTAATAAGTTTTTATAGCAGCTGTTTCTACAGAACAACTATTAAACTCTCAGCAATTACTTTGAGAATAACATTTTATTTTAATTATTAATGGAATGAGTCATTGTAGGATGTTGTAGGTCAAAGAACTTTAAATATGTACATGTAGAAACCTTACTCAAATAACGATAAAGTAATTAGGTATGTAATGGTAAACTAAAACGAGTTGTGTGTTTTTTAGCCCTACTCAACAATGTACATCTGCATGTAAAAGTATCCGGACACGTATCGACAGAGAAACACCTGCCGCAAAATATTTTGTTCCGTACGGTATACTGACACTCCGCCTATTCGGAACAAAATATTGTGCGGCAGGTGTTTCTCTGTTGATACGTGTCCGGTTAGCTTTGCATCCAACGTACATATGTACATAAGTTGTCTATTGTGTATTGTTACCATAGTTTCGAAAAAAATATATTGCTGCTGAAATTCTGATTACATTCCAAAGAGTGATGTAGTTCTTAATAAAATTTAAACATATTTACACAAACAAATATAAACCAATCAGATTCACGTATTACTGAAGCAACTCGAAATTACAGCGGTTATTTATCGATAATTTTCATAATAGAATAACTAGGCGTTGTTATGGAAATGCGGTTAATAAGGATAGACATTTCTATAGTTCTAGTCTAATTTATACATGAATTAATAAATAAAGAGTTTAGATAAATTTCATTTTGTATTACGTAAAATAATCTAATCAAATACCATACGAGCTTTGAATTAAAATCGATAATTTCACTCATACTTCCTGCATAACGACTTCGACTCGTGTCTCTTTGACAATTAAATCACTCCAGCCCTACGGGCTGTCGTGATTTAAATACTTGTCAAACTGACACTCGTCTTCGTCGCTATGCAACAAGCATTCGTGCAATTATCGATAAATTCAAAGCTCTTATGGTATTACTACAGACAATTACGCATAAAATTGTAGTTATCATATAACAATTAGAACGATCTAATTTCTATGGTTTCCGTATCTTATGTAAAACCAGCTACATCTAACAGAAGTAATGACAATTGATCCATTTGTCATTACTTTCGTTGCCGCTATTTCAAAGTTAGAAAATTAAGCAAACCATGTATATTATGTAAGTAGCAAAATGAAGACCAACATATTGAAAACTATATTATCGTAAACTACATGCGTATCAAATGTATAAGTATCCTTAAAATTAACCAATTAGTTTTTGAGAAGTTTAATGTTTAATGACTTCAGAAGACTGGAGTGTGTTTTGTGCACTATTTCTCAACGCCGCACTAGCCTTAGTTTTCATTTATCAATGAAGGAGAATGTTAGGTTTTTCTGTAATCTGGCACATGATAGAGTTTGACGATAAATTGGGTAAACAGAATAGATATTGGCTACATTTACACCGTATTATAGTATATCAGTGATTGTAAATATTAAAATCATCATATCTTCATTCTTACTTTTCTTGATTGTGTATGCCGATGCCATTTAACGTGAAATAGTATTTTTATGAATGGGTATACTCTGACGTCATCTACGCTTTCGTTCATTCATACAAATTGGCCTTTTTGTAACAAAATTTATCACATTCATCTGTATATGTAGTTTCTATATTAGGTTAAACAAATGACTAGTGTTTCTATTGAACTATAGTAGTCAATTACTACTAAATGTTCACGTTTTTTATGATTCGCCTTATAAAGCGATTTTGCTTAATCCCATTAAGGATTTCGTTAGTCCAGTGCTCTACCGATGCTATTTTGTCTGAAACCAGAAACGTGACTTTGTCAAATTCACCTAAGAAATTACATGTCTTCATTTGTGAATATACATACCAAGATAAAAATAGTTAAAATCTCATATCTCTTAATAATTTTTACCTTATAAAATACCGTCTGAAGCACATTATCTGTAAAACCTTGGCTACGGTTTTATAAAGGAATTATTTTTAGACGTACTGAACGTGACGTTGGTAGATTACATTTTTGTGAGAATGTTACAGAACATTCCAAATATATAAAGCTTTCCGCCAAACAATTCGAAAGCCTAATTCTGATTTTATTTACACACTATGCAGTTGCAGGTCGAGAACACCGAAACTAACACACCTTCTATTTTGAGTGATCAACGCATCGCGAATCACTGCATAGACTTAGGCATGTCCTTCGGAACTACTTTGCACTTGTGATACATTCGCGTGCGTTGAAAAATAGATTAAACGACACTTGTTAAGGCCGAATACTTCTTCAAAAATACATTGTTTACGAATGAAAGGGCGAACTGATAAAAATAGTGGCGGTAATATCGCTGGTATTAGATAAAAATCACTAAGCTGCCTAACAGTAGGGTTTATAAGAGCATGTACAAATTATAAGTATTTATGAAATCCAGTAGAAACATTGGATTAATACTTTGGACAAGTCCGTTTTTTTAACTAAATTAGTATTTATTATTGTGGTAATTGCCAATAGAGATTACAATGTGTAAATATTTGCACGGGCATTGGATGATTTTACTGCCAACGATATATGTAACAAAATGTTTCCTCTCAATATCATCTGTCTCCGTACCAATCTATTTTCAAACATCTGAAGGACTAACTACTAACTACTTATTTGTGTTTCAAAATGTACGTTATACCATCCATTTCACTTGCAGTGCCCTGTTAGAGGGTATTCCCTTATAATTTATTTGATGTTAACTGTTATACTAGCTGGCTTCAAGCTACCGCAATGAAGAATTTCCTTCATATCATTTAGAAAGAATGGTATCACACTCATTCATTGCCGAAATTACAGACTTGGTCTGGAATTTCTTCAAAATTATCGTGTTTTTCAAAATATTTTCAACGATTACTAGAAATAAGAATTCCTTTCAGTCTAACTTTCCACACTCACATTAGTTATATATTTTTCAATCACTTATTGTCTTGAAAGTATCGCCTGACAACGTGCGTGAACTACTCTTTTTCGAAAACCTAAATATCCTATGATCTTAACTCAAGAAAACCATATTCGTTAACTAAAATAGACTTCTGTAATTTTGCCGTTTTTGACCCCAACTGTAGATAGATATATCTCACGTATAAAGTCAATGTAAAATATTTGTTGTATAACATAATAAAACATTGAATTATCTAGCGTCAGCATTGATAAAATACATATTACAAACACGTAACACAATCCCACTTTATAATACAATGGAAACTACGATTTCGAGTAATTTGATAACGTTATCAATTATTTTCAGACACACATTCGTCGACGAAAATGTTGCGTTTGATTGCACAATCACTGTCACTTAAACAACCACATATAAGAGCAAACGTCTGCACTACATGCACTTACGGTATGCAATAAATGCATACGAAATGATAATCTATTATCAAATTGAAATTGATATTTTGATTATATTGAAGAAATTAAGTTCGTTAGAGTATCAGACTGTATCCTACATGAATATTGAAAGTATTTGTCCACACTATGGCTTTTCAAGTAAACTTTAATGATTAGATTGAAAGATAAAAAAGAAAGTATTCATTCTCCAATTATTACTTCGGAATTTATTTGTATGTAAATTTAATTTTTCAACATTTCTCGGTTTCTAATTTGTGTTTCCCTGGACTTAGTTTTTATTTCTACCCACAAGTACTGTATTGGGTTAATATCTGGAGATTGTATAGAGAATATTATACAGGAACCATGTTTTAGTCACCCCTCCCATTTGCCCCAATTTCTTAGTTTTTGCACATTAGTATGTAGGCTTACTTGGAATATTTCCAAGAACGTCGTAAACGGCAACAAAAGCTGCCGTTGTCTTTTTGGCAAAACGTCGGACTGAAGCCTAAGATTATTCTTTGAGCCTACTTAGCTATTACCAGGGATATGGTCACATATACATCGTTATGGTGGCTAAAAATTGAAGACACACATAGACAAACTCTCTTGCAAAAGATGCCGCGGCAATAGAGTAGAGAGAGAGGAAGCAATGATGGGCTGTAATCATACTAGAACACAGTCTTCAAATCTGCGCCATCTGCAAATTTAAACTGCCGACCAAACAGGCAACTATCTGCAAACCTACATACAAAATGTCAGTGTTGTTAAATACAACCCCAAGAATATGTTCTTGCGTTCAAAATTCTAACACAAAGAGACACAGTTACTTTGATGTAACTCCTAATCGACAAGGTTTAAGGGTAACAAGTCTGCTAATAACATTACGTGCTAATTGCAACTCTGCTTATAATTTTGCAGCTGAGGCGTGGGGATTGTAATATACTAATAATAATATTTCCTTTCATCAAGGACGTGTTCCTTTCTAAGCAGTCACTTCTGTGTTTGTTGTTTATTTGATAATTGTTACACTTCTGAATGATTAAAATGTTCTGCACCCACCCTGAGATACACATATTTCTAGTTAAATTCCCTTCATTTTAAGGAATAAGTACTTTAGAATGCGCCCATGTTTACGATCCAAAGCAAAGGTGCCAGAGGCATACAGCAGAAATCAAATGAGGGCGGCTTATTTAACCTGACTTAGTACAAAAGAAAACTGCAGTGGTTGAAGCACAAAATTGTTCTTAAAATAGTTTAAAATATGCATTACAACACCGAGACACTTCACAACATATGCACATGAGGAAGCATGTGACTTGAGGAAGTGTTGAAGCAACCAGAGCTTCTAAATCTTTGGCTTCAGTTTCGATCTTTGTGTATTTACCTTTCCCTGGCAGGAACAGACAATGGAAATTATGATATTGTAGCCAAGTTGAATCTGCCACGAAGGCAACCATGTTGTTCAGATAAAATTAGAAAGCGAGTAGGTATACTACAATAAATATCGCAATAAAGAACTTTCTCATGTAATTGTCAAAATTAGATCTGATGGAAATTGGTCTTTAATTAATGAAGAATCTTCCTTACATATTATACATATACATATTATACCGGTATAAATCCTCTTCTCTTAAATGCAGCTCCGGTATTCTATCAACTTTCTTGGGTTTTCCTTATAATGAATCGCTAATATCGCTGTTACACCTGAAAGAAATTCGTTTAATTACAGAGTAAGAAACTAATAATCTAATACATACATATACATACAATACATATACTTACTATGAAGATATTAAAGGCCCAAGAAAACAAGTAATTTATCACCATTTTAACAACATTATGGATAGGCTAGCTTATACCTAGTATTAATGTTTTACGAAATTAAAATAAATGATAACGGCGATTCCAAATTAATTTACCTTCTTATCAATTCTAAGATATGTGCGTAGAAGGAATACGTTAAAGAAGTGGTAGACAAAATATTATAACTTTTGGTATCATAAGATTATATTAATTTTTATCTAGAAAGTACCGATGTTTCAGTTATGTCCTAATCGTTTCAGAGTAATTATAAATGATTACTTATCACACTTCATTGATATAGCGTTATGTACACACCTACTTTAGTTTGTCATGATGTGTTCATAAAACATTAAAAGTTAGATGCTATATTAAGAAGCAGCAACCACCAACGTACACAAAGTACGCGTTTAAATAGACAATCTATCGTTATTACAATTTGCCAAAAGTAATAAACAAACATTTTTTAGAAACGAATGCATATTTTCCTTGCAGTTATTAGAGTCTTAAGCTTTTTATCTTTTAATTATATGTTATTCGATAGTTCTAATTGTGATATCTGATATGGTTATTGACTAGAGTCCTGTCTTACATGGGATCTACAGATGTGGACGCACATTTTGATGCTATATTCCCACTAGTAATGTCAAATATACCCCATACCCGGAATAAGCTGATTTTTGGAAATTGACGGGAGTCTGGCAGTTAAGTATTATTTATGTTCGCACAAGGAGAGGCCCACATATAAACCACAATCATCAAGCTGACAATCAACATATCTAGTCAAAAAATTGAAGTACTATTAGATTGATACATCTCCATAAAGTTATAAATCTGTTAAATAATAATAAGATCTTGACTTTATAATTTGCATATGATCTGTTGGAATCCATTCATTCTGTGATCTAACTAAGTCCACTAAACCAATTTTTTATATTTTTCGTTTAGTGAAATTAAATCAGTATAGATTAGTCAGGTTTTTTTTTACTATTTAGAACAAATTCTGGCTAAACCAATACATAAAGGATATTATGTACACTCATGGTAAGTAGAGATTGGACAGTTTCCATATAACAACGTATGAAAGTGTCCAATCTCTACTTACCATGTCTGTATGTAACAACATATGTACAATTTACTAAGAGCAGCTTACACTCTTTATTGATGTAAGATAATAATTGTAGGTTTGTAAATTAACTAAATCTATAGTTAACGGCTTTTACCGCAATTTGCAGTACCTATGTATTATATATAGGTACTTACATACTATCAGCCTTGTCATGTTGCTATTTATTTACTGTTATTTGTATTGAAGAATATCGTAGATATATATTTGGTTTCACCTCATTTTAAGCATTTATTTAAAAGAAGAATTTCAACGTTATTACTTTGACGTATGTACATTTTTCAATTCAAAGTTCTAAGGTAAATACGTAATGTATACGGCATGTGATAATTTCGTGGCAATCTTTGACCCCAAACTGATGTCATTAGCCAGGGGACACTCGCTTCAATTTAACGCAAAGTTCCACATTTTAGTTTGAGCGCCCAGCAATATCCATACATATAAAATGCGAACGTGAGCACTAGATATGTGATATCAGAGTAGACTAGAATGCGATGGATAAGAGAATCAATTGAATTTTTTATTAATTAATACTTAAGCACTATTGTTTCAGGGATATCAATGTTCGACTTTAACAAATATTAATTAATTATCGTACCTAATTTCATTTATTTCAGTAAAAACACGTGCACCTATACATACATATACACATACATATTTATTGCATTATAGCAAATGTATTATTGCACTTTGATACTGGTAGAGGAGTTATTAAGATCGAGTAGATCTTATATCGAATAAATAGGTTATTTTAAATGAAAACTTAAATCTAAAATTCTGTAAAAGTTTATACGAAATTACTAAATTTCAAATTTATTTCTTGTTTTGTCCGTAATATGTATTTACACAACAATTGTTTTAGTAGAGGTGCTATCTTCCTGACTTGTCCTCCCTGTAAAACTTGATGTTTCGTTGATCATACTGCCAGTTTCTTCAGAAGTTCTCCAAAGACTTGATACTTGCTTGAAGCTTGATAAATGTTATTAAACATGAATCAGTAAATAATTATTATTGATATTTATTCATATCTGCATTACAAGTACCAAACTCCGCAACGAGTTTTGTCCGGTATTGTTTGCGAAATGATTAGGGTGTACTACAGGCAATTTTTTTCCAAAGTCCATTGTCAATGAAATTATATTAGACTATGTACAGTCACCTGAAAGAAGTTGTAGAACGATTTACACAGCGATTATATGTAAATCGTTCTACAACTTCTTTCAGGTGACTGTACCTATAGTTGTCCACTGCTGGAAATAAAGGCTACAGATTTTCCTCACATTACGCGCAGTTGTGTGAGTGCAGTGATCCAAAAATCACCTGAGAACAGTAGAAATAAATTCACTTTTTGTACGGTACATTGAAATTATTATTTTTGGAATATTTTCCTTAAATTATGTTAAAACGTGTACTTTCTCTAACTCTGAAGTTTTGCTTTTTCAAAACATATTGTTTTAATTTGAGTCAATTGGTTAGTGGTCAAACTAATAAGGAGACTACCACTACGCTATTGCGCCGACCTTCTGGGAAGTTGCGCGTTTTAGTATTTATACAAACTGTTGTACTTACGCGATTTATTTTGGGCTCTAAAAAATTAACGTCCCGCCATCTATGGCTAATATTTTACAAAAGTACTCCAAGGGCTTCCTACTATCAACTGACAAAATCAGTGCCAAACTGAGCTCAAGATTTGGCGGGTTCTCCTTGTAAGTCAGAAACAGTAAATTTGGCAAAATATAATTAACGAACGTAATGAAGACATGCAACAAGAAGAACTGGGAGGAGAGGGTAACACTCCTTACATCACATTTATATAAGACAGCAAAACATCACTACCCAGTTGGTTGGGATTCTAAATGAGTCGTATTGTGAGCAGAGCTTATTGCTGCAAATGTTTCTTGCTAGGGTATATTAACGAAGATGTATATTTTTGATAGGGTGTATACATTTATGCTGCTATAAGAGAGATTTAAAAAAATTACTGAAGTCTGTCAAATACAGTCAGGATGAATATGTTGAAGTGGGCGAAATGCTATCACAACTTTCCGGAATAATGAAATAATATTGAATTGATTTTATTTGGCACGTACGTTCCAAATAAGTGGGGGAAAAATGTTTTCTACAATGTATTCATAAATCTTGTACAATCTCTGTCTTTCTTTAATCTTTAACCTACAGGGTTGTTGCAAGTATGCATGTCCGCATCAGCTATCATTATGAGAATAACCAGTCATAATCAGGAACAGAACGAAATGTTACCATGAAAATCCACGGTTTGGTAGTGTCCAAACCAGAAAAATTGCTGTATGAGCACTGTGTGACTGTACTTGGTACAGTACAATCCAATGGTGGATTTGTAAGGTTTTCCGTTCTGTCATTACAAGCTGCTATTCCAATGACTTTCTACGTATCCAAAAACAGTCTGTGCAAAGGTGGCGTTGATGTACAGGATACAGAGCTATTATATCTTACAATGTTGCTCAAAACACAAAGCGGTGGTCTTTGGTGGTTTTTTTCGATGTACTGAATGTAGCGGTATTAACTCATTCGCATATTAAATAAGAGTAATAATGCACATCGGAATTTTCTAAAATCAAACTATTACTTTTGCTCAGGTCAAGTAGCTTACATATTTTCGGCTACTAAAAAAGGAAGAACTCCTAGAAACGAGAATCGCAAAGTTTTATAGTGTCTGTAACCGATGGGAAAGACAAAATGTTATCAACGCTGACGGCCATAAAAATCGCACTTGGTCTCCCTCTGCTACAAGGTAAAATGTAGTAGATGCCAAGATTTCACTGGTAAAACCGGCGATCACAGCAGCATTTTCATCGACATTGAAAACACGGCAAATAAGATCCTCTTCGTTTTTAGGTTCACCGGAAGCTAAGAAGTAGATATTCAGACCAGAGAAACTGCAATAACCTACGTTCCCAAGCCCAAGTGAGAACCCTAACACGGGTTCGTAGATGCCCCCAAAACGCCAAATCGCACAGGCATTGGAATTTGCAAAGATGAGGAACCCTCTGACGAATCTATTACTTCAGGAAGCTTTCCTTCCATCTTCCAGGCCGAAAAGATAGCCATCCAGACGTGCACAGAAGGCATTTTAAATTTTCTGCATGGTAATAGATCGGTCGAAATACTCTATGACAGTTAAATTGTCCTTAAGGCTCTTCTGTCTGTCAAATTTGATACCGATGTGGATAGAAATGAATTTGTTGACGAGTTAGATACCAGCCAGTGAACGATCACTTCTAGAACCAGAACCGACGCATAGGAGTTCCTACAGCTGCATCAATGCCTTCTCATTGGAATCAACTAACTGGCATGAAACACTGTAAAATTCTTAGTATTCATTTATACGAGGATAGACTGGGAGCTATCTTTATGGGCAAACCACACCAAGAATGCTCACAGGTACTGTACATACACTGAACACAAGCATTGCAACTCTCCCCTGTGCAAGAACTATGGGAGCGCAGAATAAACTGCCGCTCATATCTTTGCTGACTACTCTGCATGTGATGTAAGTGGCCAAGCCACTTTGGAGCCGTGCAATTAGATAAATCCATACTAAAATTAAATTTTGACTAACTCTCGCACGGCTCTCTTCAGTGCAACCGGGCCAAGAGGCCTAAAACGTTAGGGAGACACAACTGGATCACTTCTCTGAAGAAATTGAAATAGAGATATTGGTTTAGTGCTATTTTGTGCATAAACGTTATATCTATCAAATTCCTATTTTTTAAAAAAACGGTGATATATAATACTCTTGTGACAAATGCTAAAACTCTGCTAAAAAATCTGTCTGACAAAACACATAACATATAAGACATGGAAAAAAGGAAAAAAGACAAAACACCCAAGAAAGTCCAAAAAGAAATAGCCATATACTGAAATACTTACAAGTAAAAAAATACAGAAAACGTTCAAAATATGTAATTGGCCAAATTGCAAATCATCTATTTGAAACTAGATAGCTCGATAATATGTGAAAAACTTAACAATTTTATGTTGCAGATTTGCTAAGTATTATCTCTACACGCCCATCCATATCATCCACACTGCGGATTTCAATTGCGTTCAAAATCTAGAGCAATTTTCCTGCATAAAAAAAGCAACTCTGTAATTATAGGATGCTGTGTTATCGATCGAGTTTCGCGCACTTCTTCGATGATAATTTTGTTGTCCCCTTTGGAAAGTCAAAGGAATATACGTATAAATCAGTGAAGTCATACGTATGTACGAAATTAGGAGATTTCAATGACAACCGTTGAACTTGCATATCCATTGAATACAGTGCACTTATTTTTGCGTAGGACAGAATGCCTGTAACATGCACACTTTGTTATCTAACCGTTGGAATCGGTGACACGAGTACCGATGCCGACCATGACGTAGTACGATTTATTTCCGCTGCTAAGCGCGCCTGGGAAGATTATACCACATGACCGCGCATATCGTCGATTAAGACCAACTCCCTGTCCCACTTGCAGTTCGGTGCGCGACCAGTACGGAAGCACGTTGTATCATACCCAATAGAAAATAAGACAAAATGTCTCTCGCGGATCCAGTTACTTTCATGAAGGATTTCCTCGCTGGAGGAATATCCGCAGCTATTTCCAAAACCGCCGTAGCACCTATCGAGAGAGTCAAGTTGCTTCTACAAGTACAACACATCTCCAAACAGATTCCAGAAGCTCAACGTTACAAGGGTGAGTCACAATCACATTTACCTCAAGTTCACGTTATTCCAACGGCCATATTGTCTCTTTTATGGCGCGTTGCCGGTAAAACTACTACCACCGAATTTGACATGATTTTAAATTACAAGAATTACGCAGGCCACAACGAAGATGGAGATTATATGATTCAATCGATTTTTTTTGTTACATAATTCATTTTGGCACGCGACTTTTTCGCGATATTAAACCATGTGACTTCGACATTATCAGTATCCGATAAATTCCCCGAATTATCGAGGGTTTATCTTGTATTTTCTTCTTTTTTACTCTGATGACGTGTAAAACATGACCGGCTGAAAAGAAAAAAGCCACGTTTTAAAGAGGCCGCAGTATATTGCATTCAACAATGCGGTACCCAGCTTTATAAATTCAAAAATGTATTATTTAAATCTGAATATGTGCCAAAAAGAAGGAAGGATCCACTAGTGTTCAAGATAATCCTTTTTTTAACATATGCAACATATATTTTGGCGGTTGGAGATAGATTTACTACGGTTTAAACTGAAAGATTCATTTCAATTGGTTTGAAATTAGTTACGAGATTAATCAAAGACAATAGCCATCTAAAAGGATAATATTGATTCCATATAATATTGTAGCAAGGGCAGACATGCGCTCTGGTTAGAGAGTTGCATAACCTTAACCTAATCCTAATTCTATATCACTGTAAATTCCAAAATACGTAACTATTCGAGATTCGTTGATTAATATGTGTTGTTATTATCAAATAGTTTTGTTAATTTAATTAGTAGTTTAATATTTCACTAATGAATATCGTCATTGTTGTAAAAAAAAATAAGTTAATTTGGCAGACTAACAGTACATTACAAAATAATTATTTTATAAGACGCTCAAAGTGTATGTTGTAAACTATAGGATAAATATAAAACAACTCACACTTAAACTTCACCTACTAAAATATATGTTAATGATGCTAGTTGGCGTCTACGTCTGTTACGTAACAAGCAAGTTACATATAGCGACGTCATTAGCATGTGCTTTGAAGGATAGATTTATTAGCAATGTCAAATTGTACTAATTCTTTCTGAAAATGTTTTTGTTTACACAGTTTGGATTTTAATCTACTTTCGATTTCAACATAAATCAAATTAATGTGTTCCTCTTTAAATTCAAGTAAATAAAAATAGTATATATACATACTTGCTTTTATACACAGTGTAATACAGCTGTATTACATTATTTGTAATACATTATTTTTCGAGTATTTAAATGGCTAGCCATTTAAATATATATGTAATAGCAATATCAAGGCTGCGCTTATCATTCAGCGTTAATTTAAATATGATTAAATCATATTGTTAAGCTTTATCTCATTCAAATATGTAAAATAACGTTTTAGGCTTATTATATAACAGAGTATAATACTAAGTTATATAAAATACGTCAGAAAGATATAGGCTTTATCAAGAATTTTACTGTAATTTATACTAACTATAAATTACTCTAACTCCATGTGGGTTCATGAGAGAAGTCACAGAATAAATGAACAAAATTGCAATAAGATGTCATTGACACTGATATATCCGTTTGTAAAAAAAAATATTGCAAATAAGCATGTTTTGGATATGTAATTTGCGATTGCATGTTGCAATTTTTTTCTTATACAATAAATAATAAAAAAATAAGCTACGATAATATTTTAAATAAATATTTTGATTATATTTTTTGAAACACGTGCCGGAGCAAGCTGCTTGTCTTCCTAGTATTCTTCAACCACGGCATCATATTTTCTTAATTGTTTCTTGCACTGAAGTTTCCCCAAAGTGATTTTTGACTATGTGTCATACAATTTATAGCTACGGTTTTTTAGGCAAAACTGTCGCTCCATATACTCTCAAAATTTTCAAGTGCAAAAAATTGCTATTGATTGTTATGATAAAATAATTTTTCCAATATATCTCGCCATTTTAAATTAATAGGATTTAGGTCAAAAACTTTTAGCTAAAAAATCAATAACATATTCCATAATAATCGTATCAGATGTGATATCGTGACATGTTATTATTGATCATGGGGTCATGTAAAGCATACAGACTTCTTTCTACTGCATGAGGGCCATCAGGGCTGAGGTAAATCGATACATGGTCCAGTATTCGATTCGATGCCCCAATCCATAAAATACCGAAGATATTGAGGTGAAGAATACCGATCGATACCTAGACACCCGTTGTAAAGTATCTATACCTCGGTATGGGTAGTAAAAAATGAATGCCAGGATAATAGTGAGAAGACTTTTACAAAGTATTATGTTTACAGAAATAGAACGGATCTAAACGCAAATATGAAACCAATTTCTTTCGATTCCGGAAGAACTTTAGATTAATGAAAGAATGTTCATACAGCATGTTGTATATGAATCGTTATCATGGCAATGGTAGAATAAAATAATATATTTTTTTAATGTTGTTAAGAATAGTATACCTACTTCTTTTTGTAACAAATATCAAGAATACTCAGCCTCGTAATTACTTTCTTATAGAATATTGCTCTAATCTCATGTTGAAAGAAACAGACTTTAGGTCATATCAATTACACTAGTTTACACCGAAAAATAATTGGAATCGGATTGCCCCTGCCCTAAATATGCTTCTAACAAATGCTTTTTTTTTTGGTGGATAGTATTATGTTTTGCAGGATGGGAGAACAGTCATTAGCTTTCAAAATGTTTTCGAATTTTTTCTATATATTTCGAATTATACTCTAATAGTGGAGGTTTTTGTTTGTTGAAATCTATGCACGTCAAAGCAATTTTAGGATCATTGCTTTATACAATAGGGCTATTAGACCAAACACATATATTACAATAAGTCTGGCTTTGAAATAAAAAACGTCCATAAAACTTGAATAGAAAACTTCTACCGGGAATTAAGAAAGATCTAAAGTAATAAAGTAAATAGGTATTAACTTTCAAAGAGAGAAGATTTATATGTTTTGCTGTAGCATTTCAGTATACTTTTGCATAATCTTGCGGTAAATTAATGTGAAACCAACTTTTTCAGGTATGGTCGATTGCTTTGTCCGCATCCCAAAAGAACAGGGTGTTCTCGCATACTGGCGTGGTAATTTGGCCAACGTCATCCGTTATTTCCCAACACAGGCTCTGAACTTCGCCTTTAAGGACAAATACAAGCAAATTTTCCTCAGTGGTGTAGACAAAAAGACTCAATTCTGGAGGTACTTCCTTGGTAATTTGGCGTCTGGTGGTGCAGCTGGTGCCACTTCACTATGTTTCGTATATCCATTAGATTTCGCCAGAACCAGGTTAGTTCCAAACACGTAAAATAATTGAAGCCGCATTATGCATCATTTACTCCTGAATGTAATTTGCTACATACCGTATGTTAATTAAATGGAATTAAGAACGTCAAGTACTAGGTACGAATTGCACTGCGCGTATTCTAACTATTTCGCACTTATTTTGTTACGATTCAAAATTTAAATTAGGATAGCTACTAACAAGTATTTCCTTATTTTTTGTTCAATATAGTTTATGAGTCATAAAATTCTCATTTCTGTTGAATTAAAATTTTATAATTTTTTCTAGATATATATCACGAAAAACTAAATTTTGACACTGTTTTATATTCTTTTACATAATCTACCTACTTATTTGCGCGTAATCTTCGCTGCATTCACGTGATAGTAAAAATCTATTTTTGTAAATCGAGCGTTACGCCGCTATTTTAGAAATTCGTACGTAAAACTGACCTCGCAACAGTTGCCGAAATCTTTTTTAAAGTGTTTTTTGCTTAATTGATTCTGTATGCATAATTTACTTGTTTTTTTAATATAAAATAGTTTGTATAAAACTAAATTTTACGGATTGTACCAAGCAAAGCATAAACTCAATTCGTACATACAACCCTCATAAACTTGTTTGCTAGTCGTTGAAAATCCGAGCAGGTATTCAAAAGTATTGTATTGTATTCCCATTTTCTACCTGAGTTAAGGATTCTAACTTGCCATTTTACATTATGCCATCAAAGTGAAATAAGAATGATTCATTTTCGATATTTAAAAGAGATAAAATCTTGAAAATTACGAATTTTCTAATCGCTTTAAGTTTTTATCTCTCATCTTGTAGTAAAAGTGAGCAAACGTTAACTTATTGTATTGCAAATTGGAGTTGTAAATACGTAGTGTGTGATACATGCATATGAAAAATTAATTTTAATTCATTAATCGAGTTAACGATGATGGTTTTCATCTTTATTTTTAGGCGATATTGTTAACAGTCAAATTTTAGCTTTATTGAATAGTTACAAAGAATGTATCTATGTAGTACTTTTCCAACATCTACAAAATTAACCAATGAGAAAAAGAAATTACAGGCGGATACACTTCTGCACGAAATAGCACGTAAACATACATTTTTTTTCGCTCACAGGTTAGCCGCCGACGTCGGCAAAGCAGGTAAAGAACGCGAGTTCACCGGTCTTGGAAATTGTATAATGAAGATCTTCAGAAGTGACGGTCTTGCCGGATTGTACCGTGGTTTTGGTGTATCTGTACAGGGTATCATTATTTACCGTGCCGCCTTCTTCGGTATCTACGATACTGCCAAAGGTCTGCTGCCAGATCCTAAGAACACACCAATCATTATTTCATGGGCCATTGCTCAAGTAAGTTTTAATAATTTATTTGTATATACATCTGTTGTACTATAATTAAGTAGTTTCATTAATGTTATCAAACTTATGCAGCTGTCATATTTGTGAAATTTTCCAACGTATTCTTTTCGCCACTTCTTCAATATGTTTCACTTAAGTATATTTTTACAAACAAAAAACTCTAAAACCTTATTCTTTTTTTCAGACTGTCACCACTGTTGCTGGTATTATTTCTTATCCATTCGATACAGTCCGTAGACGTATGATGATGCAGTCTGGACGTGCCAAGAGCGAAATCATTTACAAGAACACAGTCCACTGCTGGGCCACCATCGCCAAGACAGAAGGTGGAAAAGCCTTCTTCAAGGGCGCGTTCTCCAACATTCTCCGTGGTACAGGCGGTGCCATTGTACTTGTACTTTACGACGAAATTAAAGCCGTTTTCTAAGTAAATTACATAGGTGAAAGAAGAAAATTGCAAATAGTATAAATAAAATTTCATCACATCGCGTCATATAAACTGAATTTTCAAGTTATAAAATTGTCCGAAACCGGATAGTCGATATAAAACAATAAACATGTTTTAGAATACTACTTTTTGTTGTGTTACACAGGGATGGTGTCCGGCATTTAACATTCCGGATGTGGAAATCCTAACTGCGAAGAAAATATTTCACTTTAAATAAGTTCTTTCCATGTATGCGCAGGTGTTAAGGAATATTTTCTTCTTGCCGTTTTGGATTTGCGCTGTCTACACATCCGTTTTTGTATCCTGCCGTGACACTTGTCTTTGTAACGTAACTGGGAGCAGTATTTTAAACAATTGTATACAAATAGTTTAATATGTTATTAATTTATTTCATGAGTTAAAGGTATTTTTAATTTAGATGCAAAGTAACATTAAACCGACTGTTCGTTTTTATTATCTATTAATAATCGCGCGTCTACTTCGCAGGAAAGGTCGTGATATATAAAGAAAAAAATGCAAATAGAGTATTTATTACTGTAAAACGTTTATTTCGTATTAGTCGAATTAAAATTTAAAAACAAACACAAAATTCGCCAGTTAATGTTTAGTAGCCATAGGTCTACGTATATCGTCACAGCTCCGAGTAGTTTTAATATAAATATAAAAGAAAAAAATCACATAAAAAGAAAACGATGTATTGTGACAGAAAAATGAATGCGAGTGCAGCATGTAAAGATCGCGTACCTAACTGTAAATATCTACTTGTAAAATACAAATTACAAGATTCATTTTTTGTTTATTCTACCATTTGCCAAGAACACCGGCAATTAATAAAACATAAAAAACGATTTCGTTGTTTTAATCTAGCCTTAACTTCTTCTAAAATACAAAATACTTATTGCTAGTTTTTTAAAAGGTCTGCCACCTACATATGTATGTATACCAATGATTTCAAAAACCAAAAGACGGTATTCCCTATTCCCTCACTTTTATTTGACTATCAAGGTTTTTGCTGCGAAGCACTCGTAATGCCGTATTTTTATGACAAAGATTGTTCCTTAAGCAGCTCTTGTATCTTACCCTTAAATTGCTTCATATTTCTTCTGCTGGTAATAAAAAAAGCATCAACAATCAGTCTATTCCGAAACAATAATTATGTTTTCATAAAATTCGGTATGATAAATTGAATCAAATCGTATAGAAAAACCTTCATAACTACGACAAGTTTTTGCGGAATTGATCAATGTTTGTATGACTACCCCTACCGAAAAAGTTCATTGTTAGACAATATTTAGTCAGGCCTTTGCTGAATTAGGAGAAATATATAAAAAATTTGAAGAAACCTCAAATTCAGTAGTACCATGTAGTACACAAAAATATTACATACCTGTATATATCTTGAATTGAGACTTCCAAATAGATTGTTTAAATATATAAACTAATATACAAGATGCATATATGTACAGTCTGTTTCAAATTAAATGCCCCAATTAATTTTAATACTTAATAATAAATAATAACACAAGTTTTCCATCGGAGAAGCTCTATAATGCTCTGTTCGATCCTTACGACAATCAAACGTATTACAAGTCAACGGTATTACGTGGTATTTGAAATTATAATAATGAGACTACAGACAAGATTATATTACTTATACCATGAAAAGTATTAATATGTGCGAAAACCACTTTTTCTACTTTTATTAACCAAGAACGTATCTAGTTTTCAAGTTTACCTGCAAATACGCGTAGTTACACGTTATATTTTACAATACTTTGTGTTCTATCAATAACGATGTTTTGATTCATTATAAATGACGACAATATTGCATTTAAAATAACAAAAACCACTATAGCTAAAGTATAAATTGAGATATTACGTGAATGTTAGACGACAAAACTCGTGAACTACGCATCACTATGTATGAAAAAGTATAGATCACCCACAATACAGCACCGCGAACCGGGTAACTGCACACAATATCCTCGATTCGCATTTAATTTGAAACAGACTGTACATATTTAAGAAAATTTATTTGGACATTAGTGGTATTGTAAGGTGTCTCAACGGGAGGTTTGTTTTTGAAATTCTTGCGAAATAAGGTTGGTACTACAGCGCAGCGCTGAGATTTGACAGTGAGCATTGTGAAGTCTTGACAGTTCAAGAATGCAGCGCAATACAAGCGAGAAACGTGTACTTATTGTGAAAACCTATTACCAAAATGGAGTAGGTATTTATCGTAGGTACGTTTCGCAATTTACGTGATCATTTTTATATTCATAATCGTTCAGGTAACACCGCGATTACCAAGTTAATTGAAAAGTTTGAACGCACTGGTTCTGCAGTAGACGTAAAAATACCCCTGCGTTGTCGCAGCGGTCGTACGTGTGAAAACATAGCCGCGGTGGAAAAAAGTATCACCGATGATGCGCGCACCTCGATTCGTCGTCGTACACAGCAATTAGACCTTTCCAGAAGTACTACGCAACGTATTTTGACTAAGGATTTGCACTTACACGCATACAAGATCGCATTGTTGACGCAGACATTGAAACCAGCCGATTCATGGACAACGCCGTAAGTTCTGCAATTGGGTGTTAGCTATGCAACAGTATAATCCCGATTTTGCGACGCAAATCATCTTCAGTGATGAAGCGCATTTTCAACTTAATGGTTACGTTAACAAACAAAATTGCAAAATTTGGGCGGGCAAGAATCCTCGTGAGATTGAACAGCCTATGCACGGTGATATGGATTTTGGGCCGGCGGTGTAATTGGATTTTTTTAAGACGCCGCTGATGCCCCGGTAATCGTCGCACTGGCGCTCTTTATCGTTACATGATAGCCAATTTTTTGTGGGCTTGCGGCATCGTCTCCTATATATACATGTATACAATACGTACCTACGTAGATCCTCCCAGCGTTGTATGTTTCTCAGTTGACTGGGCTCACCGTACACATACCTATACCCATATGGATCTAATAACCCGTTTTCCAGATAATGCTTTGCTTCTCACACTGGTAATTATCATCCACATTCTACTAAAAAGGTTAAAAGACAATTTGTCGCCGTATATTGTTTGATGGTAAACTGCGACTATAATGCGCAGCAACTCGGTTCTGTAAGACGTTAAGCCTCTTGAATTGTCGCCGGACCAGGGCACCGTTACTCAGAGAAAGGTCTTATATGTAAATGAGGAGTCCTCAAAGTCAGTGTACTTTTCTAGCACAGGAGAGGAGCAATAGCACACTCTGCACGAAGAAACCTGAAGATATTTCAGAAAAGTGATGTCCTAAAGGTCAGTTTCGCGTCGAGCATCAGAATCAAGTATTGTACCTAGGATCTGCAGGGCATTCTATAGCCCTATACGTTCATTGTGAGACGGCACTCGGACGCCTACGCGCATACCTCATCGACCGATCTTCGTAGCTTACGACAGACAAAAACATCGCTCCTCGACAAGGTGTACGCGGCTGCGTCGTCCCCGGTGAGTCGAAGAAGTTGAAGGTCGTTCGTCGGGTAGTACATTGCCTTCAATAATTGCCGCTTTGGCGATCTTAGACAATTTAGAGGAGACTTATCGGCCTAAAACTGTACAGCTGTACTACCCTATCTCTGGTTTCAGAGTAACGGGTATGGCGGGAGTACCTGAGACTAGAGGGGAGAACCTAGTTCGACCGCTCAACCGTCATATATGGTGAGTAATGTGCGGTACCCTACGGTACTTACCCTGAGATCTCTGCAGCTCACTACCCCATCCCTACCTAGTAGGATAATAGACGTGGCGAGAGTATCTTAGTAGGGGAGGATGAATGCGTTAGAGTCACCGGTGGTAACCAATTGAATGCTGACAAGGAAATTTGTCATACATGGGAAGCGCCAGGGAGAGGAGCCCACCGGCTAGCCGGTCCCCTCTTGACGGGAACTCGTGCCAGATGTAATGGTTCCCCCCACATACTGAACACGCTCCTAATAGTGGGATCAGCCTCACGGTATAAAGGACTGTATTGAGGCAGATCGTCCGCGCCTCAAAACACCGCTTCCCGCTGGACTATTCCAGCCTTGCTCTTACGTCTCTTTAGGACTTCGAATTCGAATAAAGATCATCAATAATTTTTTCGTTACTACATGTACACATTTTCGTAATTTTTTGTACTTAAGTATTACTTATTTTGTATCTTTCTAACCATATACATCCTAAATACAAACCGATAGTCATAGGTTGTCGTTAAGTGCGACGTACGCTTGATTATCACCTATGTAAAGATAATCCATATCTGTTACAGCAGTTCCGTATTAACGTGGTGAGTCATTATTAGAACTGTCCAAAACATTCTTTTACCTTGTTTCTCTTGTAATTCTCTATGTCATATTGTGCTGTCTTGAAATACGGAGTTTCAAAGTTCACGTTCGTCGGCTGGTGACTATCAAAACAATTGATATCTTGTGTTGATAGTCACGAGCAGGATATCAAAACAAAAGATAAGAAATAGCTTACCTCACTCAAACAGCTTCACCCCTCACAGTAAATTTCGTGCCTGATTGCTAGTGATAGTATTAATTCATATTAAATACCACAAGGATCTTAAATTTTTTATTAAATAAAATTAATACAGAAATAATAATCAATTATAATCATCCACCAATGCCGTGGAAGTTATAATATAGAATCTCTTTCTTGCATTTTGAAGGACATAGAACTTATTGCGGAAATTAAATATGTAGGTATATTATATTAAAAAAACAATATTATAAAAAACTCAATAAACTTTCTAAAAGCAACAAATTTCGAGTACACAACTATAATAGTGTCTGAAAGAGAGACAGCGTACAGTTGTAGAAATAAGGAATGTTACATAAGAAATGAAAATACTGCCATTATACAATAATAGTATTTACCATACACATTCAAACATATACAAGTGACTAAAGATGGTATAGTTACATAAAATTGCACACAAAATAACGTAATAAGTTAATATATACAAATTATTATAGCTGTCAAAACAGATTTAAAAAAATAATTATTTATAAGAATTAATAGCGAACTTACACTAATAAAATAATATGAGAATTATCTCAGATACAGGCGTACTTAATATATGTAGATATTTAATAAAATTAGCTTCATATTAATAACACCTGTATAGTATCAATATTTATTATTTTAATTTGGACAGATTGGAGAATAAACTGCACAATTAGTGAGCACAGCCTTACGCAGCTATACATACGATAAATAATAAAACTAATAGATAAAAAATTTGATTATATGGATATATAAAATCATTGAAACAGCTAATAACAACACATCACAAATATTAATAAATATCATTCTTTTTTTTGTATATCAATATCTAACGGTGTATTAAATACCCTTACATATATTTTGATGTAATTCTAAATCATCTTGTTTCTCGAACTACCACACAGCTGCTTTTTGATAATATTAACAACAAATTAATCTCGTTGGAAGTAATTTCGGTGTATTTCTTCTTAATACACTTTAGAAATAGATACCAATTTATAGAAAGACGGTTTAGAATTACATCGACAAAGTTACATTATGTGTTTGGACCTTTTTCACTTTTATACAATAATAAATGGTTTTAGTAAAAATTCCTTATTTTCACTTACAATATTAACGTCATGCCCATTCACCATGGATTTTAACATATAACACAGACACTAGAAAATCTACTCTGATCTCGAGGATACTGTCTCACTACATATTACTCCATTTAATTTGCGCGCCAGTCAAATGATCAATTTTGGAAATATCTATTTCATATTCTGCTACTAAGATAAAAAATAATAAATAAAAAGGGATATTTTACGTGGTATAACCTAAATGACTCCTATTATTCAATTAATAATACTACTAGGTATATATGTATGTTACTGGAACAGATGTGAATTAAGTACAGAGTTTTATAAGGAACAAGACTACCAGCCACCAAAGTATACAAAGCATATCGCTCGCAAATTCGTTCCTTTTTTAGTTTTTACTTTTCATTTCTTAGTAGATGTCGCGTCGGCTTTTACACTTAATTTCTTAAAACAATTACCTAAGATATTTCAAGTACTTCTTTTTTATTAAAATACTCATGCTAGACTTCTATGGTAGGTAGAATAAATATGTTTATAGTGCTAAACACTTCATACATGCAGTTTGTGAAGTTAACATAAACATACTTAATATACATTATCTTATATTTTATCCCTTGTTGTAAATTCCTGACGGGCGACTAACTTAAACAAGTAAAATAAATTTACATATCGTGTTTCTCCAATATCTAATAAGTTCATAATGTGAATGTTATTAAATACATCTGTCAAACGAAATAAGAATAACTCTTAACCAAATAGCATACAATAGATTTATCAAAGTAATTAAAACATTTCATATCTTAAAGACGGCGTTTATATAGCACATTGTTTTTCGAAAGCTTCAAAACACACATACGAGATTAAGAAGTTCATATTATTTTTAGTATGTTATATTTTTTAATATGATAGAAAAACGATTTTGTTTTTCAGCTGTGTCGTTTTGTAAGACTACCTAATATCAATGTCACTCGTGATTTGTTTATATTTATATTGCTTAAATAAATCTATTATAAAACTAACAAGATGTTGAAATATTTAGAAAGAACTTGATCTAATTTAGCAGAATTAGAAGATGCAAGCTAGAAAAAGTGAGAATATGTATGTACCTATTCCCCATACAAAATTTGACTATTTCGAATATGTCTAAATACAATTACATATATTAAAAACAGTAAATTTCATGGAATAAATGCTTTCAATAGGTAACAGTCTTCAAACTTGCAACAGATGTCAAAAAACGCGTGCAAGTGAATAGAAAAAGAGGGAAATAACAAATGTTAAAAACAAAAACAGACGATCAATTCGCCTATATCTGAAAAAATGATCGAGACATCAATCAAATACTTTCTCAATATTCCTGCACCCTTGTAAACCATTTCATCCTAATAACAATTACTGAAATACAGCTGACATTATATCCGATGATCCATGGATTTTCACGATTCTAATTAGTATTAATTATCTTTCAATTTAATACAATACAACCAGTACAAATTGCCTATTTTAGTTTAGTATAACCGTCTATTAACTACCATTGGGTATCAGTCGTGGTGTCAAACATGGGATGGGGTACTTTGATCAAGAGACGTTGTGTTATTTAGCGAAGGTGTTCGCGCGTTCATGTTTGGATCTAATTCTAAAATTTTCTTTTTCACACCTGTATTATTACAGGAAATGACGTTGGAACTAGCGAAGACCTGCTGGTGATTTTGGAAATGCTGGGTTTGGTATTCTGTAAGGTGGTCTGCAGAATGGGGCGGACTAGGTGAATCATTGAGGGTAAGACGTAATGAGGGGTCATCTAACCTTATTCTAATATCTTCGTCGTTGCTGTCGATTGATGAGGAACGGCCCTTTTGGAGTCGGGTAACGCCTCCTCTACTTCTACACTCCAGTCTCATGACCTACAATATTTAAAAACGATCTGCTATGGGAATCATTTCCTTCTCAATAGCATTTAAAGCCTAAATTAAATACGAAGCTCATGCTACAGGAGATTTTCATAAAAAGTATCTACAGTACAACCATTATATTCAATAATATATTTACATATCAACTCTTCGAACAAGTTAATTTTAAAGATTGACAATTGAATGTTATCGATTCGGGAACTAACATACTACGGAATTACTCCCGTTCGGAAAACCTACATATCATAAAAGAAAATCAATATCCAATATTTTTCTTTTTAGAACAACAAAAACCCGTTTAGAGTAACGATAATTTAAAAAACTAATATCGGAAGTCGTTGGTACACATCCCTTACAGATAATTTACTTCGTGTTGGGAACAAAGCTGTCATAAATGCTCGGATTATGACGATCACTGCAATCAGAATGCGAATTCTCAGTAGCTTTCGTTTCTAATTAATAAGCTGAGATTTTTTGCACTGCTAGTTATGCTACAGTTTGGCAAAGTTCAACTGAAACAGCGCAGTAGCACAAGTAGGCCGGCCACGCCGGGGTCAATTCGGGTAACTAGGCAACGAAGAAATGAAATGCAACTACCGTAAGACCCCTGCCGTCTTGAAGAGCACGTCATCATGCAGTACTCTGTGATTTGCACGTTCGATGATGTGGGGTGGCGAATAATAGGATATAGTGGCCCACACACACGTATAGTAATAGTACCGGTCAAAATGTCTGGGACATCGTTTCAATCGCGCCAACCAAGGTACTACATATAAATAAAATACCTGGCACTTTACTTTTGGCTAGTAGTATAACGAGGTCATCGAGTTCGCTCCGCCTTCGTGCGCCGTGATGACTCACTGTTTCAGTTGAACTTTGCCAAACTGTACATGCGCATTCGACAAGAAAACTATCGAACCTCTTATCCGCTGGAAACTAGTATTGCGATTATTTGTGTTCTAGTACTAGAGACTTAAAGAACAATATTGGAATATAAAATATTAGAGAATATAAAAGTTATAAAAGTACTCCATACTTCTTTTACGTACATAGAAAATATGGTAGTGCAAGTGTAGGTACTTAATAGTGTAGAATGACAACTATGTGCAACAGAAAAATGAAGAACTAATAAAATATCTAATTAAAACATGCTTTATACTTACAGCAAAGTGATAGAAATTTGAATAATTAAGTTTGTAATATTTTGTTAAGAGAAGTAAATGAAATATAAATAAAAGGTACAACCTGCTATTAATTCCTTAAATATAACTACACATGAACATGCAACATAATAATCCCGAATTGCAGTACCCGGGGCCGTATCCTTTAAATTCTACAACAAGCATTTAATTTCGTTAGTTTAGTTAACTTACTCGAGCCATTTCCAAGGCTCAGTATCCGGACTTGTGATAGGCGTAGGAAACTATACAGACACATATTAGCACAGATCTCACATGTGTTACGTCGTTATGGAGAATTTAATTTAGTCAAATGAAGAAGAAGCTTACTAGTATGAAAAAATTGATCATCACTATTAATATTTACAGTTATTCAAGTGTGTGTTAGTGTGTATTAAACAAGTATGTACTCATACACAGAAGCCTAAGCTAGTGCTGTAAAAAAATATGTAAATGTTGATAACTGTGATAAGAGCAACAACAACATAACATGTAATAATGTTTGTTTCAATTTGGTTAGTGTAGCAGTTTAAAATTTGAGGATGTAGGTAATTGCCTAAAAAAATATTTTTATGCCCTTTATAATAAACATAAGACATACGTTTGGCCTTTTGCCGCCGAGGAGTTTAATTTTTAAAGAAGATAGTTTGAGATAGAAATATCC
>SMLS01068141.1:0-55025 GCA_004785975.1 Popillia japonica
CCGATTGAATTTTTTCAATGCCATACACATAGATATATTCTTAGTACGACCGCGCAATGTACTGATTTATATTCTTCCGTGTATAAGCTTATAAAAGCAGCCAGCAGTAAAATATTTCCACAATTTATACTTGAATTACAGACAATTTTGACATTAAATGTGAAGGCAATGCAATACCTCTCTACATGCTTCTCGATATATATGGTAACAACAACAAAAACAAGTACGAACAAAATAAATTTCCCTACTATAAATAGATTGTCGGCGATTTACTTTTGTTATAATATATAGAAACCATCATGCTAAGAGTGCCACTTAATCCGGATAGCAGGGCCGAGCATTGAAAAGAAAGCGAAAGTCTTATAAGAAGTGCAGAGAGAGTAAAGAGAGAAGATTATCGATCGTAAACCATTTCAAGCTTGGAGTATAGGCGGACAAACGCTTAGACGCAACTCGCTTCTTCTCAGATAAGAAATGCAATAAAAGCGAAACAATAATAGAAAAAGCGATATCGACCTTCCAGGAAATAAGAAGAGAGTTGCAATTTCACGTCTTGCCGTCCGGTTATATTAAGCTTCACATAGAACGTCTACTAATCTTTTACTAACACGAAATTGTAAATCATTCGTTGCACATTTCTATTAAGAAGATAGGCTTTTGGACATATAATTCTTATTTTTTTTACCTATAACACCAAATAGATCAATTTTACTCCAGCTTTTGTTCTACATATCTAACAATATAAATTTTATCCTAAGTTAACGCGCACGCCAAACATAATTTCAACTTTGCTGTTACGTAGTAGCTCGGGCCATATTTATTACCATAGCTAGATATAAAATTCATAAACTAAAACAAAAATTGACTTAGTACGCAAAGTAGCAAATTCCATCAGGTGTTCTATATTTCACGTGCTATATCTAGATTTATTACCTCTAGATTTATTACCTCATAAAACTGTCTAATGTCTTCTCTCTAGTAATGCTTGTGCAATAATGCAACTAACACGTCTTTAGTTAATTATTGAGAATACGCCATGAACATTTTATGAAAGCGATGTAGTATTATAACTCATATGCTCGTCAAAATTTGATTGAAATATATCAACAAAAAAAACAATAATAGCACACCGATTATGATTTTTTTCGGGATTCCAACACTTCCTGGTATACTCCGTTGTTATTCTTTCGCATAAATTCAATTACGGTATGTTCCGCGGCTTCTACTATTATCATCATTGACACGGGAATGCATTACTTTAAATTATTTCCTCGGCGCAATATCGAAGCGAATACCAACCAGTATAACCATCAGATATTAAATTGCCTAGGCCGTTGGTTAGATAAGCCTCCACCGTTACTACTAGTCATGGATTCTGCAGTTGCTATTCTTGCTAGCTACCGAGGTAAAGACCGTAATAGATGGATATTTTACATAGCATTTTTCAATAACACCGTGATTAAGGTTCGGCTCCGTCTTTGTATATTGTATATAATTTTATCGTGAAGCCTTTTTTATTCAAACACATAATGGGATTTCTTGTATTTTTACTGCGCTTATGGCCGTCCTATAATAATAAACAGTATTAAAACAGGAGGTAATGCTGCAGGATTACCATGCCGCGAAGGTATGAAAATTACGATTTCACTGCTATACTCCCGACTTTTCCATACATACAATGCGTACATAAGACAAGTAGTGAACGCACCTTAAGTGTCACTAAACACGGAGAAGGATTTTCAATTTCGTAAGCTTTATTTACTCATAGCGCACTTAGCAATGGTGGCCTATTAAGGCTTTCCTGATATTTACATTGTTACTCGCTATAAATTTATAAATAATTGTATATGAACGTGTATAAAAATGAGAAAGTAATATCTGCGTGTATGCTGTAAGGCAGTAAACCTCTCAGTAGTAAATTATACAGTGCGTTGCCTCTGAACACTTTGAACACTTCCGCCATAGTGAAAACGTAGGCGTTTAAAAGAGTTTTAAATCGAACTTTGGCAAGTACCATGTTATATATAAGATTATGTAATTAAATAAAAAATAGCGTCCAAACCTATACTAGGTGTATACTATATACTAGGTGTCTCAATACATTGACTGGGACGACCTGTAGTAAGCGCAAGGAATGTAGCTCATGTAATTATTGCATGTTTCTTTGGCCGTCCCTTATGACAACGACAATCAGTACATCACATTGTCACACATACGTAAAGGAGTCCGTGCATGCCACAGATATTATAACCTACTTGAAATTTTCCATACATGCCTTCGCCTTTATAATTCAACTTCTGCGTCAATCATTCCTTTATCGTTTTTAAAGTCAGCCAGTATTCTGTTCCAAATATGGAAACTGTTCCACCTTATCTGTAAGCTGTGTGTATTAGTTATTAATCTGTATACTTTTAAGGTAATTTTCCTAACTTTATATCAACTTATTCCACCACATAACAACGGTGATAATAGTAAGAGCAAAAGATCCAGATGATGTACTTGCGAGCATCCTTTTCATCGTCTTGATTATTACTGTCAATCCTTTTTCTTCATATTTTCGCATCATTTCTCTCTTTCTGCTATATACGGAACATTGTAGCGTGCACAAAACAACCTGGAAATCTAGGAGGATGACTTGTGAGCCGGCTGGCTAGCAGTATGACCGCTCTTTTATTGCCAACTAAGATTGAAGATAATCCCTCACTGCAAAGGATCTTTTCCGCAATTTATTCTATTAGGCGTGGACGTATCGTACTACGACCGCTCGGATCGTTTATCACCCCACCGTATACGCTTCAGTTGTATATGACGAATGCCGTTTGTCCAGCTAGTCTTGTTGCCCCTGATTCAACCGCCTACACCGGATTATTTCCAAGCTTAATCTCGTACATTCTAAAATGCAACCTATATATAAAAGGACGAAATCATCCCTTAATGTTAGACTGAATGAATTTAGTATTTGACCAAAAAATGTAATAGGGCTATCTAGTCTGTAGAGTTGCGCTAACTACAAATTTATTTTATATATGCCTACTTTAATATTCACTTATGTTACAGAGTCTCTTTGGTTTTAAAGTTGAAAATAGGAAGTACATAAGATACATATAAAAATAGTTTCCTAGCTTTGTAGGACACGATAGATAAAACACGCTCATGCTTCCTACAAGAAAACTAACAGTTGGGGTAACAGTCCAACTATGTTGTAATAGAAGCAGCCAACATTATATCATGATAATTATATAAATTCTAAGAACTACAAAATAGTTATTAAGATACTACCTTCGATTTGAAACGCTTCCTTTGACTTGAAACTTACACACTCAAACATTCATATCGTCGGCTTAATAAGAAAATTGCCTAACTCCACTTTTAGTAACATTAGGATTTTAGTGCCATCGGTATCCTAATATGAGTGGCTATCGATTCAGAAAACTACCTATATCAAAATAAATTGTGTACGCTCATAAATGACGAAACAGAAATCTGCCTAACTTACGTCAGTAAAAAAGCGCCAGAAAACTGCATAAATCCGCATTATATTAAGATTATGTGAGCCATACTTGCATCTTACCAGTCTCAATATTTTTTACTTTTATTTCAAATACACCCTGTATGAACACAAATAATATTATTTCAGAATATTTTCAGTTAAAACCTGTACCAATTGCAAATTATAAAACAAAAATAAGTTTTTATTATTAGTTAAACTTTTCATCAGGTAGGTTAACAATTTGCCTAACTGCCACAGAAATCTAAAAATTATGTGGAAATATGCCTAACTCCATTATTTTTTTCAAAAAAATTTTTTTATTTATTTATAGACTTCTAAAAACTGTGTCAAAATAAGTATCTCAACAAGATAACACACACATAGGTAAGAGAAATCCACAAAATTAAACGTTTTTTAGCTCTCCTGTAAAATTTCATGAAATGGAGTTAGGCAATTTTCTTATTAAGCCAACCATATGTCACCAGACTCACAATAATCCTATTTGTTTATTAACAACTCATAGAAATTAATAATAATTGAATAACAGAAAACAAAAAATAATACAGGATTATAATTATCATTAACGTTAGCATAAATTACAAAGAAAATAACAGCATATTTTCTAGTAACGAGAAAGAAAAGAGCAAACCAAAACAATACAATTAAAACAAACCAACTAAACCAAGTTATATGCAAATACGAAATAACTAATTTATACCCATATAGAGCCCTAAAACAAGCTGTAGATAACTATCGCAAAATGGTGTTCTATACGTGCTAATATATTGTTGCAAAAATTTATGAGAGCTGGTAAAATTGATTTATAATTGCAAATTATTTAAAAATGTCTGTAATGGCATATTAAATAATTTTATCAATTTAATGCTATAGGCCTATAATTGGCTATGTCAGGTAACACTTTTATTTATAAAGGAATTAAAAAAGAAAATAACCAATGAGTATTGTACGACGCACACATAACATTAAAGATAATTATAATGAACAGATAACGTCTTCAAATTACTAGATATATTCATTAAAGACCTCTTTTGGAAGCGCAAGGAGGTAGTTGATAGTCGCGTAACACTCGCATTAACTATAATTCTAGAAATAAATATGAACACGTAACAGTTTTGCTTTGTAAATAGGTAACCATAAACGGCTAGGTGACAAACTTCTTGCAACCCATTTTGTAATGATCGTAATTGTAGTTTATCATAAGAAAACAGCGTGAAGCAAGGGACTCAGTATGTTTAGTATGTCACTACGCTAGTAGCTCAAAATATATCGATCATCTAGCATCATTAGAGCTATAGATTAGACTACAATTAAAACTGGTTCCTTGTTCGACGACAGTTAATCAAAATTCTGAAATAACAACAACAAAAGGAAGTTGACATCTTTGTAAGAATTACATAATACCTAATCATATTCACTTTACCTGATACGTATATTTTATAGCCTGCCACTACGGCATATTAATCCTATCGAAGAGGTTTTATTAAGAAAGCATGTAATTATGTTATAACGTAAATTGGTTTAATTCTTGTGCATCGTTTTATTGAGTACTAAACTGAAATAAATTAGATTAAAGAAAAACTTCTTTTTCCTATTTTCACCATCCATGTATCTACATGTAAAAGAATCCTATCATATTTCAGTGCGTAACATATACCAGATAAACAGTTTGTCAAATTAAATGCTGTGTAATTCTCATCAAATCTCCGATGGAATGTAATCCTACTTATTACAACACGGTGTTTAACTAAAAGCCTTAATTATAAACCTTTTACGCGCGGCAAAGCAACAAAAATTTAATTTACGCAAATACAAGCGTTATAATTGCCCCTGTAATTGTAATAAATTAATTCTTACCATCATACACGCGCATATATGCATAGCGTGATCGGAGTGAGTATTAAACAACCACTAAGGGACCAATAAAACTAAAAAACGAGAAAATGATTCTAATAGACGTGGCATGTGTATGGATGCACGTTAACGCGGTGGCTCTCAAAGAGGAAAAAAAAAGTCAAAGAAAACCTGGTGATTACAGGGAGAATTTTTGCAGTGGAACACAATTTACAAGTTTGTGCCACGTCATAGCTTACGAATACGTGGAAGAATAAGCTTGATTAAAATCACGTTTTTCATTCACAATTTTATAATGAATGCTGCCTGCGTACTGCAACGTTGTTGCTTTTTAGCGAATATTGTGATTTCATAACAAGAATAAAAAGCGATGCTGTTGATGTCCTTTTTTGCCTGCCCAGTGCATATAACCATTTTCTCATCAGAGCAAGTAAAACTGTAAGTATGTGAATGCTAAATTTACCATTTATCTTAAATTACATAAATTGAACGTTATCTTCTTACCAAAGACAAATAAGGGCTACTTATTAATCTATAACTACGATATAGTCCTTTAATTAGTACATTAAACCATTTGTCATTTCTGTAATAATATCTAGCAATTTGTGCTTACAAGTCTGAAATTGATCTTTAATATATGTATGTCGTAGAATGGGCTCTTATATGAGGAAATTAATAATCACGTAAATGTTTCTAATTTTATCAAGGCAACCTCAAATGATTATATGTATGTACACTCATGGAAAGTAAAGATTGGACAGTTTCCATATAACAACGTATTGAAAATGTCCAATTTTTACTTTCCATGAGTGTACATAGTTCTGAATAAAAAGGTACAGCTAAACAACAAGAAACGACAATCCTTCTTTATTAACAGGTAATTAACATAAAGCAATTATACAAGTCAGTATATTATAATCATACAAGCGTTAAGTACATATTATTAAACAGCCAATGACTCTTCTATGTTACACCCGGAATACATCACGCTAATTGTTGCTACTGACACTGTAAAGTTATGCAACCGAAAATAAACACACTTACATCATAAGAGTCTAGACATTCTAATAGAATGCGGAGAGCTTTTAGAGCACATCAAATGCTCAAGCTTATACATATGCGAGTGAAAGGCAAAACAAGGTGCAGATTGTGAACTCAACCTGACATAAACTGAATTTATCACACCAAGAGTATGTTTGTTTCTTATTCATAGAGTATATACATAAGTATATACACACATACACACACACATGCCTTAAAGCACGAATATATGTTTATGTCATCGTCTGTGATTGTGCGAAGTGACTAGATAAGTAATTTAGTCATACATACACGGCTGTAACGTTCCGAGATAGTAATTATGTAACGACGACACGGCGACCTTGACGAGTAAATGGGTGAAGAGAACGCTTCTGAAACTGAAAGTGAAAGGTGAAGGTCAGGAGAGGTCTCTGCGATCTGTCGACACTTTATACGTATGCATGTTCTGGTTAAGGTGCGCTAGATGACCAGAGCTTTAGTGAAATAACAATTAAGCTATGTCAAGTGCACGTAATGGGTGCTAGGTGATGTCGAAATATCTGTTATATTGTTTTATTGTTTATTTTCAACATCTTCTGGTCTAATAAAAAAAATTAAAGATTTAATTAAAGAATAACACATTTTTCTTTTGAGTTTTTGGTCATAACGAGACTTTAAAACCGAACGTTAAGTCTACTTTGGTATATACATACATCGCAGGAAAATGTGCACAATAATAAGATATAACGGACAAAGACGGGAAAATATAGCAAACAACAAAATAGCCAACGTTTATCTATGATTGTAGACTAGATAACATTGCTACCTATCACAAAGAGCCAACATTCATTTATCGAAGTATGGTGTTTTATGATTCGCAAATGTCTATGTGTACGCAACCTAAAATTCTGTTCATCGTCGCCAATTACTTCCCTGAATTGAAAGCTCTTTACTTGCACCCAAGTACTTCAGAATTCTGCATACCAATTTCTCTTTATCGGAATCGTAACACCCAGATGCAGCTAACCAGTAATGAGCTGTACTGATTCAGATTGGTTTTAATGAATTGGAAGCTCTCTTAAGCAACTTAGCCGTTTAGTAAACTTCGTTAGTGTATTAGCAAATAACAACAAGACTTATCAGCTGCTGCAAAATAATCTTATATCTCCACTTAGCCGTTTCACAAAACTATTGCTTTTTGGACATTTTGAATCTTTACTTGTTGCTTCATATTTTATTTTCCAATTTTTTTTATCTGTGGCGGTTGCAACTACAATGGCTTCCAAAACTGTGCTGTCTTGTCGGACTATCACTGCAATTCTTGCTGTGTATATAGTGTATTGTTCTTACATTATATTACATTACACAGACTCAGTATTCAAACCTCATATCTATTCTGGTAGTTTAGGCATTATAATAGTGATATTTTTGTTGCTCTGTAGAATTAATGCTTTCCATGCGAAACAGTTTTCTAGTTTAAACTCGGCCATCAGGCCTACGTACCAAGCTCAATTCTTTTATTATGCGCCAATATTTTACTATTGTATTTGCATTCAACACATAAAGTAGACTACGGATCTTGTACTTGCAGCAAATCCAATTCAGTTGAAATGTCATTCCTTGAGAAAAGCAAGGATCATTACCCTTTTTGTGATATCTAGAAATAACTTGGTCTATTAGCCGAATCAGCTTATTGCTAGTGACTCAATCAATTATTGGACAAGAACAATTCTAAACAGAAACAGCAAAATATCCAATATCTAATAGATATTCTATGCGAACATATTATATTTATTAATAATGGAGGCAGGTTAAAAGCTGCAAGTCAGTGACTGATTAAAGTAATAACTACATTATAGAACTGTAACTATTATTTTGAACCTATTTATTTTAGTTTTATGTATTAAATTCTGTACACACTGTACAAAGTATAATTCCTAATAAATTAGTTACTTTAAGTCGTGCAGTCTAGGAAATTGCTTGTAACGACCACAGTTTCATCCAAAAAGCATAGAGTGATAATTATGAAAAAGGACAAGCGTTTCTAACTGGAATATGAAACATCTTAAAGAGATTCCTCTATTAATATCCAGTAACTATGAATTGCGGTTCATTGATACGAATAGGCTTTGTCGATCTATTAAGATTGAAGCACGCAATCGATAATAGAACCGTGAAAAATTTGGGATATAGTACTATATTCGAATATCTTTGTTACAGATCCAATATCGCCTAACACTAAGACATCTCTATCCAGATATTGCAGTAAGTAGAAAATAAAATAAATTATGGTAATACACTATAGTTTGTAGTAATAATTTTAAAAGTCATACGGCATAGTTGTGTAGTGCACAAATACATATACGTATCAATATTCATAATAATTTCTCAATGTTATCTGTTTTAACTCATTGTACGCACTTGAATAAAATTAGCAACCTGACAGTCAAAATTGTTATTTAGAGAAGTGCAGAGTTCTAAGTATATCATATACATACATATATGTATATACTTTGTTTTACGGTTATGCCTTTTACTTAACGTGGTATTAAACCAGATCATAGTTAGGTATGGGATTAACTAGTAATTAAATGTGAAAAAATATTGTAAAATAAATCATCGACAAGACAAGGCGGGTAACGTTATAAATACTTGGGATGGCTTAATCCAGAAAAATGGAGACAGAAAAACTGGAAGCAATAAATCTTGTATCAGATACTTGTTAAATATATAGTCGAGGTTTACTTCCTATTATTTAATGATATAAATAGGTTGTACAGTGAGTATATCGGTGAACCATATATTAAATAGGTGTAACGAAAATATATAAATGGCCGATATGAGAGTTTAATTTCCGCGAAGTATAGTATCTTTCCCTTATATTCACAAAAGCAAACATCTTAAACTGGCTTTTATGTTTTCAATTCACTACATTGCTCCACGTGAAATTGTCGTCTTTCAATAGTCTCAATTGTAGTCCAAAATCTGTCATATATCTTAATATAAATTATTTCAACGGTTTGCCTTTTCTCATCAAGTTTTCTTATCAAACTAACGCATGTAGAAATAGTACCATCTTTATTATGTTGATATTGTACTTTATGCCTTGGTAAATCTCTTCTTCACAATCATTCAGAATATGTTGACAAACAGGCAGAATATAATATATTTTTGAAATAAATCACTGCTGACTAACTAATGTCAAATAACCATTTTATAAAAAGTTCACCAATCCAATTGTCATCCTCGAGAAACGTACGGTTAATTTATTCATACACGAGATAACACTCAAAGCTTCCCACAATTTGTAGATAGTAAATACGTCAACGGCAGCTGTCGTTGGCCCCTGGAGTAGGAAAAATCTTCACTGATTTGGACTGGCCAGATTTCTACCACTGAAGCAGTTTGAATCCACTTTCTGTTAAAATATTTTCCATCCACTAAACAAGCCTATCTTTTATTCTTGCGTTCAATTCTACTTTTCTTCTTGCTTTTTGTTTTGTTTTACTCACATAATACTATCGACAAACCCATATTTTGGCTCACAATGGACACGTACCTTTGGAGAACATTAAGCTTTAAGTGTTAAAACTCCAAGCCTGAAAAAGAGAAGGCGAACCATTGTCATCGTCGACTTTCTAACAAATTATTTGCACAAATATGAACAGAGCACTCTATGATTGAATGCATTTCTATCCCGATAGTAAACAGATAGAAAGCAATCTACTCTTGGCACACGCAAATTTTAGCAATCATATTCGAGTCAAATTGGTTCTACACTAGATCGTGCAGTCTACCATTCCGGATGATAAAACGCGGCAAACTAGAGGATTTATGATTTTACCTGAGTATCGCCTGCCACTGCAAAAACAATTCCTATTCTTCTTTTTTGCTCTCCTCTTTGCATGGTCCATATATGTATTGGGTTTCCGTTGGAGCTAGGAGATAAGTTGATGTGTTTTTTATTTCTGTCAATTAATGCTCTACAGTAATTTATCGTATTTTACATCAAATTATTTTTTGTTATGTTAGATTGCCCTAAGATCAAATGCCAAGATTGCTATCAGGCAGAAATTCAAAGAATACTTATACTTTTCCTTTTCAACTGGGATAACAATCATTATTCAATCGGATATTCCTGACAATAACACTATAGAGAAGCTAGCGAGAGGCGTTTAGAAAGTAAAAAAAATAAATTAAAATGGATTCAACATACCTCGATATTTAAGTTTTTTTAGAAAACAAACGATAATAGCTAAAACGATAAAATAGGCCTTTTTGTGACAATTAAACTGAAAAAAAACATCAAGCCACCTCCATGTATGTAAATATTATACACGCGAAATTATGTGACTACTCTCACAAATGATCTTATTACCTATCAAAAACTTGTAAAATGTTCAATTAGTTGTATAATAGAGATTAAATTACACATCTGCATATTTTTCCTAGGTAATTTACAAAGCTATGCTTAAATATGTTATATTAGTGAAAATTATACACGCTTGTAAATGTATGCTTAAGCGCTGTATATTCATTACTACACACATATGGTAGTTATAGCGACGTACTAAGTAACAGGTTATTGTTTAAATTGCAAGGTACATTAATAATACTGGCTCCTTGCTTACAATATATACCACATGCGTAATTAAACTGACAACAGACCGGTCACAGATGATTTATATTTAAAGTATGCAGGCACACATTGACGCCAGTGTCTCGAACCGAACACAAGCAGACGTACAGCAATCTTCTCAATTCCAACTGTATTCTTCTACATACATACGTGCTATAAATATACCCTGTCAAAATGTATTCATTGGCGGATAATTGATTTCCAGAAAATGCAATTACACTTAATAACCTCTTGCTATCCATATCTCTCACATTCGATATTTACGTCTGGTGTTTGTAGAGGGGGTGTAACGGCAGTCTGACTGCTCCATTACCAATTAGAGCGGTTTCTGGTTTAAGAAGGTTTGGTTCACTAAACGAACTTCGTTAATTTCATTGCATACGTGTTCAATTATAACTATCGATAATTCTTCGTAACAGAAATTAATGTTGTCTTGTCGATTGACTCTAATATCCTAATGTGATGATGGCCCATTGTCAGCTATACTACAAAACAATTGCATTGAGACGGATATCTTTGTTAAATCGGTAACAACAATCAAATGTTATGGTTTGCGCGCTTTTATCTTTTTTTTCTCTGGTTAAAATTATTAATTGTTTTAATTTTAGTTTTTGGTTTTACTAATGTGATTCTTTATAATTTAGCTGTTCTTATTTTCAAACAATTCGTATTCCAGCTTTATAAAAAGAACTTCTATATCGGGTCGCCATACTAGAATAATTAGTCTGTATATGTTTACAAATGCACATATCATTGTGACTGCACAATTCGTCTTGGAAAAAAATCCGTGCTAAAAATTATATCTTGATACACACTAAATTAATCTACCTTATTATTATAAAACTCATTGTGGTGAAATTATAATTGTGTTACGTATAACAAGAATATTTCAAAAAGTTTTGTTAAGTCGGAGAGCGTTGACGATTTTAGAAACTATGCTGAAACATGCCGGAAGGTAGCTACACACCCGGACGTGGTAAAATGAAAAATACTAAGAAATTCCAGAAAGGAAATTGCAAGACAAACTACAGCTTCTAACTTATAGAAATGACGTAGCTCCGTTTCAGTCATACTTTTACACCGGATTGAGAAAACTAGTGGCAGTACCTACTAATAATAACTAGCTAGTAGCTTCCAATTCCTAAAGCCGGGGAGTTTTAATTCAGTTTGCGTAATGAAATTATATGGCACAAGTTTTATCCTTCATAAGTTTGTTGATTCTATCGACTAAATTGCATTCTAGGAATGTTAAATGTACATATGATATTCTCGAGATTAACTTTAAGAGTGTTTATTTCTAAGAAATACTGCATTTAAAACTTTTAATGATATTCGTTGAAAACATAGACAGCTAACTTACGATCTTGCGAGAAGTAATATACCGATATACCTATATATATGTACTATCGCCGCCAGAAGTAGCGAATCAAACTGCAATAAAACGCGTCTATTATAAGCTTTCGGTCCTGAATCGTTTATTTTGGTAAAATAACTGGGCAGTTGTACCAAGCCGTATACCTGCAGGCTAAAGGGCAGCGAGCATTTAAATGAATTTAAACGAAGCGAGTTATGAATATATTAGAAACAAATATGATGTACTAAACTAAGGTAGAACGTAGCCAAATTAATTGAAGAAAAAGAAATTTTAGGATAAATTTTTCATGCAAAATATGATTCAAACAATAATTGCAAAAATTATAAAATTGTAGAATAGGACGTGTAAGTATGGAACGACTTTTATATTATTTTATTAATATATTTGCCTAATATTTTAGTTCAAACAGCGCAAAATATACAATGTGTCTGATAGCAAAATGTCTATGATTTCTAAGAATTTTTTGGGATTTAAAGGATGTTTGTAATTAAAAATATATTTAAAATTTGCCGACATTAACGGTACAAAATTCGTTGAAGAACAAGAACTTAGGAAGTTTTAGTCGGTTCAAGAAATACTGCACTTACAGCAATTTAAAAGACGTTAAGAATTTAAGGGGATTCGTACTAAATTTCTTTAAAGAGGATTAAAATTGTTTCTACCGCTTTCCGAACAATTCTTTGTTTTCTATAAATAAAATTGTGTTACTATATTAAGAAGCGTATGATTTAAAATAAGCAAGTGTAAAATATGCATGATTTACGCATATATAATTTACTATCAAGAAACAGAAAAGGGTGTTTGCGTTTACGAAATCTATTTGATAATTCTAGTAGGCACTTATTTATAATGCCTATAGAGTAGATGCAACGATGGTAAATAATATTATATATAATAGCTATACATTTCTTGGAAATCCTTCTGCCTCGAATTTACCTGCTAGGTAGGTAGATATCCGTCTCTAATTACAGTCGCCCAGTGCGATTAGTTGGATGTTACGCAGATATACGAAAGGTCATATCGCTTGAAGCCTGATTCGCTTCTTCTGGCGGCGATAGTACATACATATTGTAAGTAATAAGCAGTATATGTTAATGTAAATGTTTCACATATCTGTAATATTAAACAGCAGTGTTGGGCAAGTTATTAAAAATTTATGCTACTTTGAAAGCATACGCATTATTAGCCTTAACAACTGCACCTACTGAAATTTTATTTGATAGAAGTACAATCATGTAACAAGCAAGACTTTGAAACAGGTCAAACCTTATATGAATAAGGTAGTAGTGACTAGAGCTTTAAACACACCAACTGATGTAGGAAAATAAAAACAAACTTGTCTTAAAATAGGTCGAAAAGGACCAAATGTGGTAGTCAATAATGTAAAAAATTACAACTACATTTATGGTGGTCCACGCCATTAAATGTTTTACTACAATTAGGGCCAGTAAAAGTTATGACCACGGAACTACATAAAGTTTGGCAAGCTGTGTTGTTAAAGAATGAAACCCCTCACATATTATTTAATTATAATTTTTAATGAAGTTCTGCTTCTACTTGTTAATACATAGCCGATGTACTAAGAAAACACTAAGAATATACATAAACCTAAATAATGAATTACTATTGGAGACGGTTTATAATTTGGACCCCTCATTTTTTTTTTTCATATTACCCTGACAATGTCATAGACATATTAGTCTCAATGTTAGAATTCAAAATATGATAAAATTTCTATCAAATACATGTTTAAAACGCATTTCTGTAGTGGTGAAAATAATCCTGTATATAATTATTTTTTTTACGGTATACTGCAATTTTAATTTACGACTCAGCTACTGCAAAGCAATCTTAGTTATTTCTTTCTTTTATATTTCTAAGACCTTGTGCTGTTACTCTTATGCAATCAACTCGAGGATTAACTCCATAACAAATGTAAATTGTTCCTGTCAAGGTATTTTATTGTAGCCAGTGAATTTCAATGCAATTTATAACAAACGCATTCGCCGTAATAATGCACTCCTCTAATAATTTTAATCTCGTTTCTAATTCGGTTCTGACCGCAACCATGACCGCAGCCTATCGTTTTAATAATGTTATTAAGAGTTGCCACTCTGTGATTTAGAATCTGAACTAGATGGCCGATGTGCCGTGTAGAAAATGCAGACTCATCTTTAAGGCATCACTATTACGTGGTTTATTAGGAGTAACCAGCAAGAATAAAATAGAACTTAATTTTTCAATGGCTATCGTCTGCAACTGTGGAAGTTTTAAATAAGTTTCAAACAATAATACAACGAGAAATCGCTGCTACGCAGGCTTAACTATTTTTTGTATCAATTAATATTGGAATTAGATCTTAACTTCTCTAGTGGAATAGGAAACCCATAAAATAATGAATTGTGTGGTTTAATAAGCGCTTAGTTTCTGGCATTAATCGTATACATAAACCATTCCCATTTCCTGTTTCATCACAGCACATAGAAGGTATACTGTCTACAAGGTACAAGATTGTTGTGGTAAATGTGTTTCAATGAAATAGCTTTAAATATTTGTTCTAATTATTATCTTTATTTTAATACAATCTAATATGTTAATTGTACCTGAGCAGAAATATTAAAGTTTTTCTTCGTAAAATTAAAATAAAATAAAAGAATAAACTTCACATCAATAACGGCCATATTAACAAAGCAGAACAAGACATCCACGGCGACTAAAAATAATATTGGCAATTACCGACTCCTTTTTGTTTGCACGCGATAAGATCGAAAGCAATTCAGCAAGTCTCCCAGTAATTGTAAGCTACATCAACCAGCATTTGATTGAAATTAATTACTTCATTAAAATAATATTTTGGCTATTTATTACGAGCGGTATTATTTTACAATTGATTTACTTTTTCCTGTTGCTATCTTGATTTCGTGTTTAATTGAAAACCGGTTTTCCAAACAACTAAATCCAAGTGATCGGTTAATAAAAGCACTTGTAAGTCGTTAGTAGTTGATAAAAAACACTGTAAGGAATTTTAAATATAGGTATAGTCACGCCGTGCCATAAGCTTACAATCAAAAATACATAGAACGATCTGTTTACAAAATAGAAAACGTTAAGATAGAATAGATAGAATTTGTAATACTAAAGAAACATAGAAATACAAATATCGTATGTCCCCGGATTGAGTTTACAACAGGTATGATTGACCAAAAATTTTCGAATTGGAATTTCAGATTTAGCGATTCCGCCCTACTTGATCTGAAATTTACTTTTAATTAGATTTTAGAGTTTTGATTTTTTAAGATCAAGTAGGTGTTTACAGTTGAGTAAACACTATTTTCGTTCTAGGCAAACTATCGTTTCCATTTACAGTACGTCAAAGTGTTACTACGAAAAGTTATTTAAAATGAAAAGTTATGGCGTTTTGCAAATTTTCAGAATGATCGGTTTACTTTGACAAAAATCCAGTATTAGTATTGCAATTGAAACAGCAATAATTTGTTGTTTTGTGATGATTAACCTATGTCAAGCTATATTGTACTTCCAATTGCAGATTTATGTCTTTAAAGTCAAGCTCACATGAAGTTGTCAGAAAACAAAGTTGAAAATGATGTTGACAGAAACGGAAATTGACCAATACTGACTGGATTTTATTAAAGTAGACCAATCATTCTCAAAATTTGCTTAACGTCATAACTTTTCATTCTGAACAACTTCTCCGTTTACGCTGTAAACGGAAAAGGTAGTTTATGTAGAACTAAAATAGTGTTTGCTCAACTGTAAACCCCTACTTGATTTAAAAAAATCGAAAGTAAACTAAAAATAAGTTTCAGATCAAGGAGGGCGGATTCGCAAAATATGAAATTCCAATTCGAAAATTTTTGGTTAGTCGTTCCTATTGTTAACTCAATCGGGGGACATACATTGGATAACGTTTTAAATAAAGTTTAATCTGGTCGTATCTACATGAAAACTGCCATTCGAAAACCAGTGATTTTAGCTTTACGTTAGAAACACAATATATGTAGGTGATACCTAAATTTGCTCAAAAATATATCACATCATATAAATAAAAAATTATCTACGGAATTTTACCTAGGTTACTGTTTGGACGCTGGTACAGTTCCAGTGCTTAAATGAATTACCTTTAGTTCTCTTGGGACGTTGCATTAGCTCATATAATACTGAAAAAAATATTTGTTGGGCGATGAGAATTTATACTGTCGTACACATGGTGAACCATTCAAGATTTACAATTTGATAAAATTGATTGCCATTCATTAGAAAAAAATATACAAAATCGAATAGAATCGTAAAAATTGATTAGGCGATTCATATAATATCTAACCTTATTATGTATATTTAACAGTTGTATATGAATTACAACTGACCAATTATAACAATTCAAGATTTAGGCGAGAATACATTATATAAATAGCTGAAGTTATTTACGTTTAGCCCTAAACACAGGAAAGTATTATGTATTCTTTTACGATGGATTCAATTAGGGCAAAATTTACAGTAAGCGTCAGAATGCATGACAATAATGATGATAGTAACAAGCCATCGCAAAAAAATCAAAATTAGAGTATAGCGTGATGGGTAAATGTTTTGGTAGGTACTTTGTCCACTTCCACTTAATTGAAGACATTTATTATTTTACATTCACACTGAATGTGCGTGTCAACCCTTTCAAAAATTTTATTAAATTACATTAAATTATAAAAATGGTTTTAATATCGACAAAAATTGTCCAATGTGACTTCCGTACAAATATGAAAGTAAATGACGAGTAGCAATATTCCAGAATACATAGCCGACTATCATCAAGAATATCCTAAATTAGTGTTTGACTATAATGCCTTTTACCAATGGTTTGAGAAACTTTTTGCAGTTATTCAGAGGTTGGTAGTGTCGGTCCATTTACATAGAGAAACTGGATGTCGGCGCCCATCTAAACGTACAGCTGAAAATATCGAAGACATTCGGCATGTTATTGATGAGAATCCAAAAACATCTATGTTAGTAACGGTCCAAAAGGCAAATTTGTCCTAATGCACACGTTAACTTATTCTAAAGGAGAACTTATACTATCAGTTACAAGCTGCAATGTTTTAATGTGAATTCATGAAAATAGCCTATAAATGAAAATATCCTTAACACAGTTTTTTTCTCAGATGAGGCTTGGTTCTTTTCGAATACGTGAAGTCACAGTATACGACTTTGTCGTCATCCGAAAATCCTCATTGTTTTGTTGAAGGACCATTACATCCCCATGAAGTTGGTGTTCGGATTGGAATATGTTGAATTGTCAATTGGTAGATCCTATACTGTAGTATAATTTCGGAGCTATAAACATATGTTAAATATCAAAGCGTAGATATTTCGACACACCGCACCGTATGGCAGACATATATGTAGATGTCCTACGTCATATACATATGTTTTAGCTGATAGACAGTACAGATTTCGTTTCTTGGAGAATTGAAAAATTCTGTAGCTTGCATATTCACATCTAGTCGAATTGTTCAATTATTTTTACTATTCTAAGTCAGAGCACTACGCAAAATTAGAAAACGATACCACTAATTACATTGACACAACGAAAGCGAATACTCGCAAATCAAAATATTGAACTATGTCCGTTACCCATTACATAAACGTTCGAATATCTCGCGATCTAGAGTCGTGCAGTAACAATGCCGAGTTGCATCAGCTTGTGTTTAGCTTTTTCCCAGATGTAGCAACGCCGCTGACGGACATTGAACCATTAAATTCGTCTTCGTAATAATAATTAAGTACCGGTAGATCCTTCCTGGTCAGTTAAGGAGGCTTAAAATCCTTTTACCACTATCGCTGGGCGTAATCCGTGCCTTGCTCAAGGTATAAAAAGAATACAAGAACAAAAAAGTGCTCTGCTGTTCTCTGCTCGAGTTCGCGAGGCGTGCGACCAACCGATACAATTCCTGAAAATACGCCATTGATGAATAGATGAAGATGATGTTTAACTTGTTGCTGGTAATGAAGGTGAAGAGGAAAGTAATCGTAACAGGTAAGGGCGAGTCCCGGTCTATTTGTTACCGACTTAATTGGCGCTAGAGGAGGTCGAATATGACTTATAACTGCACGCCCGTTTGATCAGACAACCAGAGAATAAATTATGACGGCACGTTTGGAGGTCTCCGGCAATGCTAAGAACTGAATATAAACCTCCCATTCCTAGTTCGTTGTGACGATGTCGGACACAAAGCGGATATCGCATAAGATTAGACTTATAATTCAGATATGTCATCATTTGAAAGCATATTTAATATTATGCAGTTAGATGGTCTATGAGGGTGCACGTTTAAATTTAAAACGATTTTATACGAACGATGGAATCAAAGACCTAAATGTGTAGAACGTTGATGTAATTTACATCAGTGGTCGGCTTATTATACAAAGTATTTTGAGAAAATTTTACATTGCATTAATAAATATAAGTAAGAAGTACGTTAATTGCCATTAGTGAAGTAGTGGAGAGTGTATTTCTCATTCTAAATCTCGTCCATCAAACAATTTTAAAATAGTAATTCAAATAATGTAGTTGGATCACAGATTCGTCGAGGACGCATTATTTCTGGTTCAGCTAACTACAGGTATAATGTAATGCACATAAGAATAATACAATGTGCACATTCCGTTGAAAGTTTCACCTAAATTGCAAAAATATGTGTACCTGATGAAAAATCAGAGAATGCTAAAAATATTTTCGAACGAGAACTGCTGCATAACCCGCTGCATTGTTTACCTTCACACACGCACCTTATAAACAATTCGTTTTTTAATTCCACATTTATGTCATGATATAATACTCTCTGTGGTACGATACGCTCTGTTGCTACCAGAGTTGAGTTTGCTGCCATTTACATACGAACCCCAATTACAAGAAATTCCCAGGGAATCACGTTTACATACTGAAACGCAACCTCGTATGCGTTAAATTGCAGGTATTCTTCCTGCGCTTGTTAAGCAACAGGTCAGTGTTATGAATCCTACCCATTGTTTGATAATGTGAACTAGTGTGTTCCTGAAAATAAGTGTGCCGGTTTATATAAACCGCGTTTGTAAAATGTTTGCTGTCATTACAACGTATGTGAATTTTAGAAAAATATTTATAGGTCTGCACTTCATAATGTTTAACAACAAACCTACTTTCTAAATACTGTTAGTATAAATCACGAAGCACCAGTTATCTAAAATTATATAGATTACCAATGATCTTCATAAACATGTAAATATGTAGGTACAGTAAAATATGTATGTCCTTGTAATTACTGCAAAACCGCAAAATACAAAATAAAAGATGAGTGTAAGTTAAGTATAAATATTTTAATCACCATACTTAGTGCCATTAATTAAGCATTCCATAGAAATTACAGTTGCCACATACGTACATTGTGATAGCTTCACGAACAGCACGCGACGAAATTGTTTTAAATGGCAGCCAATTATTAACGAGCAGCCGCCACTTCAAGACGGAAACGTTACAAAACGGAATTAAGTGTGAAGAATGTAGTTCTCGTAGTCGTTTAATGGTGATTGAAATGTTTATCGGTGCCCCGTTCCCGCTGGCACTAAATAAAAAAGTTTTTACAGGCTGGACCCAGGCCAGATTAGGTTTATTAGCAAAGTTTTCGGAGAGATGAGGACATTTTATGTGAACGAGTAAATTGATTGGGTGCTACGTGAACTTTGAAGATTAAGTTTGTATATTGGCTAAGTTTATTGGTTGATAAACTCTCGGTATATAGAAATTAGCTACAAGACAGTGTATCTTTTGAAAGAGATGTAAAACGAGAGTAAACTTTCAAGGTTAGTGTTAATTAGAAACTGTTAAAACGTATCACTTTGTTTAGCTAATTCTTCATGAGTAACATATTGGGACCAAATTATTTTTGATTGATATGAAATACTCCTATATTATACAGGGTCCTGCAGCTGAACTCCGGTCTTTGATTGCTCATTTGCCATGCAACTGAAACGTTTTTCTGAAACACACTGTGAAACTAGACATTAAGGAGTATATCCTAAAATTATTTTGGATTATACAGGGTGTTCGGAAAACAATCGGCATAATCACATATATATTTTTTAAATAGAATATTGTGTATATTTTTGCATTATTGGATGTCACTGACTATGGTCTATACGTACCTATTTTATTTTTTATTTGATGGGCAAGTTTAGTGGAAATTAATATTTTTGTTAAAAAATCGATATTTACATAGCGCCATTAAACAAATCAGTACTGCCACAAATGTGATGTTTACGATAAAATAATTGGGAATTCTTTTAGCAAGGCACAAAAGATACTTTGGGCAAAATTTCAAGCTGTTGCCACATACAGGGTGTTCAGAATTCATGATCTAATTTCGGAATCTTTGACTAACTTTTTTAGTTTTTTTTTTTATTGGATACCCTGTATATTTTTGCATAAGCGGACGCGCATTCTAATTATGAACAATTTTTCATAATATGTTCCTATGACTATCTATAGTCGCTTTTGATAAAAAACGCAAAATTTAAAAATGTCTAATATCTACGAATTGAATTATTGAAATACAGTACGTAGATATCAAATGTGCTATGATTGCATAAATGTGAAAATATGAATACTGCCAAGTATGTTGATACTAATAAAAAGTTGGGTTACTATAGCGGTGTGTAAATGAATAGAATATAATAGTGTTTCAGGCTTTGAATTTATATTGCAAAAGTCTACTTCACGGTATGAATAATTCTAAAGAAGAATTTGTAGATATCTTTGAGTTACGAGAAAGCGAAAAAAATTACTTTCTTGCAAGCAGAATTTATGCTCAAAAATATCCTGACAAGAGACATCCAGATAAAAGATGTTTTAAGATGTTGGAAAGGTTCATAGGAACGGGAAGTGTGAAGTATAAAACAGCAAACAGGTACATCAAAACTTGTAGGAACTGAGAGCAATGAATTATCGTTATTTTTTAATGGCAACAGAAAATCCCACTTTTAGCCAAAAGAAAATTAGTGAAGAAACAGAAAGCAATGGGACTTCCGTTCAAGGAATTTTGAAAACGATCACTTTCATGGTAGTAGGAAATTCCTTTAGCCATCGGTTACATCTTTGTTTGGATGAATGGAATGTATTTTAAAACTCTATTGTAGTGTGTATTTCCTTATTTTGGTTTATGTTTTTCGTAACTTTCATTTTGTTATTAGTTACATATTTTGAATTGTACAATTTTAGCAAAAACGACTAGAGGTAGACATATTAACAAAATTTGTCCATAATTAAGATCTGCATCCGTTACAATACAATACAAAGTCATGAATACAAGTTCTTTGCTAAAATAATTCATACCGTGAAATAGACTTAAAATATAAATTCAACTATTATTACCCTATTATATTCTATTCATTTACATATCACCATAGTAACCCAACTTTTTATTAGTATTAACATACATGGCAGTATTTATATTTTCGCATTTTATGCAATCATAGCACATTTACCACCTATGTATGTATCTACATAATGCATTTCGTACACATTTTTAAGTTTTGTTTTTTTATCAAAAACTACTATAGATAGTCATAGGAACATATTTACAAAAATTGTTGACAATTATGATCGGCATCCGTTTATGCAAAAATATACAGGGTGTCCAATTTAAAAAAAATCTAAAAAAGTTAGTCAAAGTTTCCGAAATTGGCTCATGAATTCTGAACACCCTGTATGTTGCAACAGCTTGAATTTTTGCCTAAAGTATCCTCTGTGCCTTGCTCTGTGCCAACTATTTCATCGTAAACAGCATATTTGTGGCAGTGCTGATTTTTTTAATGTCGCTATGTAAATATTGATATATTAATAAAAATATTCATTTCCACTAAACAAGCGCATCAAATAAAAAAATAAAATAGGTACGTATAGACAATAGTCACTGACATCCAAAAATGCAAAAATATACACAGTGTTCTATTTAAAAAAATGTATGTCATTATGCCGATTATTTTTCGAACACCCTGTATAATCCAAAATAATTTTCAGTCATACTCCTTAATGTCTAGTTTCACAGTGTGTTTCAGAAAAACGTTTCACTTGAATAGCAAATGAGCAGTCAAAGACTGGAGTTCAGTTGCAGGACCCTGTATATGTATATACCAATAGTACTATCACATTATTACCTGCAAAGTAAAAAAACTAACGGTACACATTTCCGCTTAACAAAATATAGTTTTTCTTGTTATTGAATTAACGCCTAAAATTCCGTTCCCATTGTGATAAATATTAAGCTATTTCTAAAGTCTTTAATAAAAAAAGCTATAGATATAATACATCTAATCTTTTTATCACGTTTTATAAAATAAAACTACGTAGCATTTAAAAAAGACCACCTTGTTTTTGAAGATATTACCAGGAGGAAATACAAACGTATTCTCAGCTACCGTTATGGTGAAAAAAATGCCGCCGCTTTCTACGTTCTTCCATTTAGATAATCCTCGGAAAACAAAAATACATGCGTACATTTTACCAACTTCATGGCGAATAAAGAACGCTAAATACCGTGCAACATCGATTTCACGTTTGCGTTGCTTGAACGTTAAAAAAACTGTTAACGATTGAATACTTCCTCATTAAAATCTGCTCCAGTTCGGTATGAAAGCGTCTGCCGCAGAACTATTATTCAAGTGAGGTCTATTTAAAAGTAGATAAAAAAGTACGTGCCATTAACAATAATAACGTTGTTGACGAAATGGGTTATTGACTAGAAAAATTAATCTTAGTATTGCTTTGATAAATACGTAACGAAATGCACCAAGCGCGCACGCGATATTTAATTAGGATCACTGCAGGAATATTTCTTTCAGAACATATAATAGGCAATATATCTTTTAAAAGTTATAATTAAATACTTACGACTTCAATGGCGGTACGTTAAAATATATTGAAGTTATTCTATCCACATCTGATACAATTTGATTACTATATCATCCGAAAGACTATTAGATTTCTTAATATATGTACACATCATATTTATACATGCAATGTATATATAAACAATAAACACAAATGATGGGTGTAAATGATGAAAGAGAATAGTCAGAAGCTTGGCAAAAACGTAAATTGAATTTTGTTTAAGTAGCAAACTGACACTAACATAGAAGGAAATTCAATTAAATAACAACATTATGTACAGCAATTTGTTCACTTATTTTACAGCAATCAAGTACTACCACCGACAGTATTCACATATGGTGTTGAATTGATACGCGCCATCTGCGTAAAAAATTGTCGTCTGTTGTACGTCATTGACCCAAATAATCTGTCTTCTACACATCAGACCGTATCTTGATCGCACCAACAAAACTCGAATACCGTTTGCAATTAGTTCGGAAAAAACAGGAGTGTCGAAGTAGGTCTCCGTATCGCATTTCTTCTGGGTAATACACATATTTGAACGTGTAAAACGGTATGTCACCTTGTTGGTAGAATAAAATCACACATTTCCTGTAAATGCAATAACAGCGGGTTGCCCTAAATAAATGCTAAATCCGTTAAGAGTTGTAGAAGCGTTACAGAATATATTTATATGCAAACTATGCGGTTTCATCTGAAGTAAAATGTCATATCTACCGTATACACTTTACATAAAAGCTACAATTCTAGAATAACTGTGTAAACAGATATATTAATTACATTAGATTTTTTCGGTAACTTACAGTTACATAATCGGTAGCTAATTAGAAATACATCATTAGATATATTTCTCTTCCGCGCTTGAATCGATTCTGAACGATTACTTTTAATTTGTATCCGCACTCGTCGTTAACGCTGTCAATGCGTACGAGAGTCTGAAAAATTTAGAAAATTCTACTTTCTATCACCTAACTGACTACCAGTACGATAGCTGAAATTTGGTGACTGGCAAAGTGAAGATTTGTCAGGCAAATGTTAGCTAACTAAACCGCTAGGGCTGCGCACAATACTATAATGATATAGTACTAATTGCAGACCTGGGTACTCTTGAAAACTAATACGTCAAAGAATTATTTGGGAACTCGGGTAAAGCACAGCTACAAAGTATAGGTTTAAATAGTCCGTAATAATTTCAATTGTTAATTCTATGCGTATCCATACCAACCATGTTTATAAAAAAAGTACCATACCCATACCAAATCATATGGGTTATCCTATTTTTGGGTTGTACTGATACTTATTTCATTCACTCTGTTTTGTCTTTAATGTACTCTCTACCAATGTACTTTTAGTTACATTCCTAACCTGTTATTTAGCAATCTGTTCATACATATATTACAGCTATCTTCTTTGACCTTCTATTAATATTATTGTTCCTCTATTTCCTTTATTACTTTTATCTGCACATTATATCTGTATCTTCCTGGTCAGTGTTTGGCTTTATATTTACATTAATTTCTAGTCGACTAATTCTAGTCTAATGCCGTCGTTCTAATTTTCAATTTTCTAGGCATTCGCTATAAAAACATTTCATATTGCGAAAGAAATGGTACTGGTACTTATGTATATCCCAGAACACGATTGTTTATCCTAATCGGGCCCGCTATAGGGGGAAAAGGAAAGCCAAAGGTCCAAAACCTGATTGTCAACAGTGCACACAAGATATTAGAACTACAAGCGTGATTTCTATACTACACGTACATATACATATATCAATAGCGTTTGTCATTGTAAAAAGTACTTAATAATTAAAATTTATTCCATCTGAAACGATTTCAATGCAGAGAATTGATATTGGGCAGAAGAAACAAAGTGTAGCATTTAGTACAATGATTTTAAGACGTAGAGATACATAATTTAAGCAATAATAAAGTTTTGGTGGAATTTTTTCAGATACAGACAATTAAATTGGATCAATCAAAATTTTATTGCTAAAGAAATTAATATACATAACCTGTAAAATGCAATTAAAGACTACGATTTCCAATTTTTTATATGATAGTTTCAAGTACGTATGTAATAAAATAGGCTCTAAATTATAGTGATCGAATATTAAAGATATAATTTACTACTTAATTAACGAACAGATTTAATGCTCCAATAGGGTTTCGTAAAGTTAATGTTCATATAAATCACTAATGAAGCGCATAAATAATGCATTAGTCACCAATTAATTTCATATTTATTTATTAAGCCATCGTTAGTATGTTGAATTTTTCGACTTCCTGCATGTAGTTACATATTACATTAATGTGCCCTGTGAATTAAAAAGGAACTGGACTATCTTTACAGTCGTTGCGGTGCGGAGATGTCAGCTGCTGTAGCACCTCCTTCGCTATGTCGCAATCTCGTCGTATTTCATGCTATGATTTGACAGGTAATATTCCAACATCTAATTGGATTGATGCAGCACTTTGTAGCAATGTATCATAAAAACTAGATGCCGTTATTTCCAAATAGACGGAAATCTACTAGAAAATCTAAGCCTATACCAGACCCTGTTTATTATATGATTTTAGTATTTCATAACTGTTACTAATTTAACACAGATGGTAATGAAGAAGATTGTTACTGACCATATTTAAGTGCAATTTTGTTGAACGTAGGCTTTATAACAAACTTGCACAAAACTAATATACATATAAAGATATATTATTTGCATAATAAAAATATTTTTTTCTACTCATCACAGATGAGGTCCATAAAGATACAGTATTTGTATTTTCACTGCATCAACTACGCATAATTGTAGAAATTGACAAATAGCTGAGGTACTGTAGCACATAGGATATTCTGAATGAAACTTGTTGAACTAAATATAATAATGATGGAAATCCCTTATCAATTACTATCAATTAAAGGTATTTCTTTATTAGCCAGGATCTAATGTGATATCTTATTTCTAAGACACTTAGCAAGTAAATAAAATAGTCGATATATTTAAAATATTTCATAATAATTTATGAAAGGAAACTTTATAGTAATACCAACTAATGCTTTTCTTCATCAGTTCATTATCCGCAAACGTATTTGAGCGTGTGTAAGTACCTACTTTACTTTAACTTTAGCGCTACACAGATAAAGACAGTTCAATATTTATTGCTAATGCACTCTAATAGTTCTTGATGGTACACACCGATAGCTCTGTCGATAATTAGACATTATGCATTATTGCGAGAGCACACATTTAGCACAGCGTATCTAAGCTACCTCCCTTGCTTTCTCTACTAGTTCGCTCTGTCTTACACACAGGGTCTTCCCCATATCACCGTATACTCTGCATGATTTATGACTTATTTGCATATGCAAATAGACCAAATACATACATATTAAAGCAGCGCAGTCCTGCCGTTAGCGTCGGCAATCTATATTTCAGCGTTTTGTAAGAATGCATTCCGTCGATGAATTGTCACAATTCACGCACTCGCTCTGATGAGTAGAGAATTGCGTGACTCGTGTACTAGTTTAAAGCCCTCATTATCGATAAAAATTTCAGGTACAGAATAAATTGCCCCTGTAAAAAGATGCAGCCACGTCGTAAATGATATTTTAACAACAGGGCGGGAAAGTTTTATGCAGTAATAAAGAAAGCCCATAGTTACCAAATATGTACATATAAGGGTGTTTCGAGAATTTTCGGATGCTTAACTCAAGAGAGCTTAATTTTCTGTAAATATACATGCAACTTATTATTTTATAATTATCGAGGAGCAAACATCAGATACGGAAATCAAATTTAGTAAAATATTATATATTTGAATATCACTAATTGGATCATTACAACACAATATGTATATTGGGTTATTGGGAAAGTAATTTCGTATTTTCCCGATAGAGGATTCTATTGATTTTTTTACAGCCTCCTTCACACTTAAGTTGCACAATCATTAAATGGTTTTGAGAGGTGATATAGAAAGGCTTGATCGAGAAAAATCTGATTGATTCTACGCAACAGTTTTTGGTTGGTGACCTCTTAAATACGAGTGAACGTAACGTACGAAGTAACCTTTTCCGTAGGTTTTACCTTTCGACTATCAAAAAGGTAGAAATGCTATTCAAAGAGGAAGAAAAATATCCGATCTGTATGGGCAAGATGTATTGACAGTACCCCAGTACCAAATCCGGTTTGTAATATTTCGATCCGACATTTTACCTTTGGGGAGGCATCACGTTCTGGAAAGCCAGTTAGGAGAATGATTCATTTTTGAAGCGAATAATCGCGGAAAACGAAAAGTGGGTAGGGATATACGGCCACACCCACCATATTCTCTAGATCTGGCGTCTACTAATTATTATTTGTTCCACTATCTATAAAAGTATTTAGACAAAATTTTATGTGCGTAGAATCATGGCACTGCCAAAAGAATGGCAAAACGTATAGGACCAGAATGGACAGTAAATAAGTGATTTAATAAAATATTCATTCCTATATGAAGATTGTCATTAATTTTCACAAAAAGCCAACGAAATTACTTTCCGATTAACTCCATATATTGTGTAGCTAAAATCAATAAGTCTCTACAATGCGTTGTAAAAACTGTTTACAAAATCACTAAAAAAGCTTTCGACGACGCTATAGCTTAATTAGCCTAAAATTAGCGTACAATTAGCACACTAATAAATTGTGTCAGTGGCCAATGTTTTCAATGATGACCACCTATGAGGAAATTTAATTGTCTAGTAGCTTTCACATATTTATTCGAAATTACAGATGTTTGCGTATTTCCTCGTCAATTAAATAAGTCCCTAAAGTAATAATCGTTTATCTGGTTAAAATCATAAAAAAGAACTACATAGCAATATGCGTTTCCTTACTAACTATGATGCAGCTACTACCGAAATTATAGAATTGAACTCAATACAACACCAACTACATATATTTAAGTAATCCTAAAGCCAAAAGTAAAAAGAATTATGCCATAGAGCGGTCAAAAGGGCTAGTTACAAAATATCTGCCCGAAGGACTGCAGAAGTTTCAAGGATGAAAATGCAATTAGCTGAAAGATTTGCCTGGAAAAATAACAATTAAATATACAGTGAGTAAGATACCGAAGAAATAAATGCGTAAACGCAGTTGCAAGATTACACGGAGAAAAATTTATAGTATTTATAAGTATAAATATACTGCATTTTAGTATAATTTATTGCTATATATAGGACAGCAACATAGCATACTAAATTTAACAATAAATTTATTCCTGGAAATTAAGTACCTATTATACTTCAATTTACTATATTTTATAGTAACTTTAAGTAAATTGCTTGTACTACAATTAGCAATAATTTGTACTAACAGATTTACAAAACCTTTTCACAAATACAAAGACCGCGTCATACTGCATCTCATTCTTTTTACGTACGAGCGCCTTAAACCTTCTCTCTCTCAATTCATTAGTGTTTCAACGTGCATAAATTGAAACTACCTTTATTTAAAAACCAATATAAATACTTTTAAAAACCAATGAACTAGTTTTGCTAGATGTTGTAAATAATTTTTATTTAAAAATTTCATCAAATGTAGCAAACCTTTTGTTTTAATCTTAAAACATTTTGTTTTAAGATTTTAGCAACAAAATTGTTGTTGGCCATTAAACACAGTGTTCGTAATTTTAATACAATTTATACTATTCATAAGTATAAATTTCTAAATAAAATGTTTTGCTGTCACAGTTTTCTCAGTGTAGCAAATGGTAAACTGTTTTCCTACTACCTAATAGATTAATAAAATCTTGCATAAATTAATATCCGGAAACTTAGTAGATCATGATATGAATAAAATAATCATGATATAAAAAAATAAGATAGTGTATATACCAGTGCGCCAAAATCTACGTAATCTCAAAGAAATGAAATCGTTAACATAAATGATATAATTACTACAAAATGTCGTTTCCATAACTCGTACATGTATATGTATACATGTAAAGACCTGTTAAACCGTTATGCTCCTCGCTTTCCATAGTTTTACTATACCTGATGCTAGTTAAAATGGATTACATGTTTAATAAATAACGCTTCCACGGTACAACTCATGCAAGTTATGATAATGACGGTTCCACATAAACGTTACTGCTTGCAAACTTTATATGCTGATAGGACGATTTAAAATAGATGACGAATTGGCGAATTATATCTTTATGTTCGCGTTTATTATGCCGACGACTCAAAGTATCTCATGAATATGATTTACTGTCGTTTTGGTGAATTTAAAATAGAAGTTAAGACGACCCCAGTTATGCATAAGTGATTTATCGTCCTCGAGAGATGATAGCAATTTTCAGCTGTGTAACACGGAGGAATATATCGCATGAATTTCGTATGTTTCTTGATTGAAATATTTAGAATATTTTTTAAGTCTTAAGTGGGCTGTAAACCCGCCACTATCTCTTTTTATTTGTTTATATTCTTGGAATGGTCATTTTAATAATCATATCGCCATAAAATCATCACAATGTAGTAATAATATCTCTGTTCTTGTTTCAGGTATACAAAATGAATTGGTTATCGATTCTACTAATCTCAATTTCGAGTTTATTAATCACCGCCCAACAGATTGACGACAATGCTGCGGATTTCGCGGAAACGCAAAACGATAACGCAGTAGCAGGAACTGCGACAGGGACCGCATCTCACATGCTCAACCCGTTGGATGATTGCGATCCGGAAATGATCGGGTTCGAATTGATAACGGGATATGTGTTTTCGGCACCGGGTAACGCACTTGATACGATACCGGCTTTGATGTTGACCGATTGTCTCGAAACGTGTCAAGGTAACGATTCGTGTAAATCCGTTAACTACGAAACCGGGCTGTGTATACTATTCAGTTCCAATGCGGATGCACTTCCAGGTAAGTTAGCAAACTTCACTCATTGTCAATTGAAACTAATAATCTCTTACCAGGGTTATCCGACACGAATTTTAATGAATCTCAACTTTGTTATGGAGAAACCTTTCCTCAGTACCTAGGTAAAAGCTTTTATCCTAACGCGCCCTAGTTCCTGAGAAATCAACGTTGTTAGTTCCTTAGTTGTTAGTTAATTCCTTTATATCGATAATGTAAGTTTCTCAAAAAGCAAGCCTTTGTAGCCCAGTGGATAACAACTACGCTCGCCACGCTGGTGGCCAGCGTTCGATTCCTGCTAGTGCATTTATTTTTTCAATCTTATTGTGCAAAATATTAAGAATTATATTTCATACAAATTATTTATAAATGATATTATTCGCCGTGGTATTTTTATTATTAACTGAATGGAAAGCAAATCTGCACTATGACGTGTATTTTGCGGTCCGTTGCCTGCAGTTCATTTCTTACCTAGTGTCCGTTTGTAGCTGCAGTCCAAATAAATAAATAAATAAAAATAATAAATAAATAAATTTCAAATACACGTCATAATCCAATTTATTTAATATCGAAATTATAACGGCGAAAAATATCACTTTAGTATAAATAATTTCCATGAAATATAACTGCGTGCACAATAAAATAAAGAAAATGTTCTGACAGAATCCGCAGCGTCGCAGGCGTAGTTGTTATCCACTGGGCTACGAAGGCTTGCTTATTGAGAAACTAACATTATACATACAAAGCAATGCACGTAGCGCGTCCATTCAACCCGTTAAACAATGTTGATTTTCTCAGAAACTAGGATAAAAGCTCGTACCTGGGTACTAGGGCAAGGTTCCTTTATAACATACATAGTTGAGATTCATTAAAATCCGAGTCGGACAACGCTTATGTTCCCTTTGTTAGACTGTATTTATTGACCTATAAGTCGATATTCAGGGCTCCCTGCCTCAAAAGGTATTTGAGTTAGCATGATTCGACAACTAAATCACTGATAAGAACTGCCAATAATCGTTACACTTCATGTAAACATTGTGAACAATATTTTTAATTGCGGAAATAATTTACAATAAAACGTTGTTCCAGTTGTAAAATTATAAACTTCTGTATCTAGTAAGAGTTTCCAAGTTTTGCAAAGCTAGACCGAATTACTGGATACAGTAATACCTACTCCGTCGAAATAGACTGTTACCCCAACATGATTGCCAAATAATTGTTGCATTACAAAGACTTCTTTCAGTAACTGTAAACACACTTTACCTTAAATACTGGTACTATAAAACCGCTTATTTTTCGCCTGTTTCGCTGTAATCCCAAAATTCTATATTTTCATGCTAAATGCATTCATGCATGCTAAATCTTGCATCCTAAATGCCTGCAGTTATTTAGATATGGTACTCCAACTTGTTCGTTTCCAAGTCGGCCTTATACTTCACGTAAATCTGTGAAACTGAGCGAATAAGCTATTAAATGACAAATGCAATCATCTAAACCTTAAAAAGGTCTCTAACAACGCCAGAAATTTTTTACCGCGCAACTTTATGCATATTGCGCGGTTGATAACTAGGTACAATCGAATTTAACACTAGACTGGCTCTTTTAATGCCATTCATCAGGCTGTCGTATTACGATTATGGTAGTTTCATGGGCAGTAAATCGGTATTTTTGCTTACTACGGCTGTTTTTTTGCGTTTATTTGCACAGCAACTGTGTAGAACGTTTACTGTTATGCCTTTTGCGTGTAATCGCATTGTTAACGTAATATTTCAAACGCGGTTGGTTGCGCTGGTATGTGCAATTGTTTGGCTAACATGCTGCTGTACACGGTAAAAAATCATTTGCATTTTGGAATATTAGTACAATTGTTTTTTATTAATAGTTCAATGTTAATTGAGCTGTTTTACCGTAAAAAGTAGAACGGCGGTATTATTTCATACATTTGGTACATTCTTGTGTTACCTACATTCGTAAATAATAATTGTAAAACTATAATATATTTACTTAAAATTTCAAGGTAATATGAACTCTACCAACATTTAATACTTACTAGTGTTTAAACAAAGCAGTTTGTAAGAGTAAGGTAGGAGGGTGGATATCAATGTGATAAAGTTTACACCTCAGAGGGGGTGTTCAATTTGAGTATTGCATCAAATCCATCGATATTTTGACATGTAAACTACGAAGAATCACCTTGTTCCATACTGCAGTAATGAAACGTTCAGAAATATTACGAAACAAATAATTCTTAGCGTGAAGAAAAATAATACTTATAGAAGAATAAATAGCGATATTTACTTTTTTAAGATATTTACATACATTACACATGAAACTTATTTTTTCATTAATAACAGTTGATACTTGTTTCTCACCGAGAGAATAATTCAAAAAACTGACTGCTATGCTAACCGCAACGTTATGTGATTTTTAGATATTAAAAAAGGCAACAATTCATTGTCAGAAGACTAAAAAGTTCTTAAACACATTTAAATTAACCTTCGCAGCTACATCTATTATTGTTAATGGAGAATTACATGTGTTAATAATAGATTATAAAATACGTATGTTAGGCAAATTCTTCGTTTTACATCAAGCTTTTTAGACAAATTTTATTAAACGCGTGTGTGCAAGACGTTAAAGCATAGTTCATGTAAGCAAGATATTCACTGCAGCCTAGCATGCAGGTACCGTCTGGAATCTTAATGTTCATGATGATTACTAATAAATGAAACGCTTTTAATCCCCAGTAATGTAGTTTAAATGGTTTATTATTGCCTTCATCTCTGTAAAATAACTTACCATATCGCGTAAGTATTCTATCGGCGCGTAAAACCACGACCTCGTATAGAATATAAGATGCAGGAGGACTGAATGCAGAGCAGAATGAACTATGTTTTAGCAATCATAGCGTGTACAAATTAATTCGCTGCAATGAATCTGCAATTTTCTTTACTTCTCTACTTCTCTTAATATATAATAGTAATAGTATTAAGTTACAGTAAAGTAATAATATTACAGGGCAGGGCAGAGCAACTTGCTTAGTTACAGGTTCAATAAAAGAAAAAGTAATGCAGATGTAGATTGAATTCTTCGAAATATCAGGTACAACATGTAAAGTTTGTTTTCACGCAGTTTTAAGCACAACATAAGGTAAACGGCGTCCGCTGTTGTCAGTACACTGCCTTAATAATAATTATAAATTTTCGTTGAACTCTTTCCAGCATATCGACGGATATGTTCGTTATAGCTTGACGAATGTGCTCAGAGTGTCCTGAGGTCCTAGGACGATCTTTGTAAAAAATTGATTTTATGTAGCCTCAGAGAAGAAAATCGCAGGGGCTAAATCGGCCAACCGTTCTATCCAGTGCATATGACATCGTAAGGAGACGAGGCCTTCTGAGAAATACTGCCACCAGACAGTCATATACACACGAGACAGAGTACTGTGGCACCGTCTTGACAGTAAGAACTCTTCAATTATGTGGACGTAATAGGCAGAAGTCACTGAAACCGCGCTTGCCTTCTCGAGCAACAAAATCATGCGATTAAGTTCCTGCAGGACAGCCAATTTGTAGGGATGAAATCTCAATTCTTCGTGGAGCATTTACCTTAGAGAAGGAGGAGAAAACCCTACAGCAGCGGCATGTTTTCCAGCAGAGCGCCTAGGGGATCGCAAAACAGACTGCCTTACTAAATCGTTGTTTTGTGGTGTCCTTACTGTTTCTTTCTTTTCACCGCACCAGTTTCCCTAAAGTTGTTTACCCATGTAACAATCGACCGCCGACCTAAGACATGGTCATGGGGTGCAATACTGAAATGAATATGGAATGCATGTTGCGTGACTATGACTGAGTGACCATAAATAAAATACGCCTCGATAGCGAACGCGCTTTGCAGGTTCGTCCATTCCATGACGCTAACTAAATCAAGGGGGATCAAACTTTACGACACCCTCTTTCGACTGTGACTACCCTCACCCTCGTCGGAATACCCGTTGCTCCAGAATACAAAATTTAAAAAAGTTTCTAATAAGTTGGTCTATCTCACCCGATATTATTACAATACCTGTAAAAACTATTCAATTTGAGACGGTAAGGATAGTACATATGTACCTATATAAAATAGTAGTTCTAATTTGTGCAAACTCGTCTTTATCGATAATTTGATTAAAAATTTCAAATTGCATCTTTTTGATACAATGGAAGTAAATTTAATATTAACGAAAGAAAGAAGCTTCCCAATAAGAAGAGAGCGAAAAAAACGAACACATACTTACTCCTCCCTGGCATTCTATTTAATTTAATCGCAAAAAACCGCCTACCCACCTATTCTATACGTTTCCGAAATGATGGTAAGCGACTGAAAGGGAGAACTCCACTTGTCGGATTCGCAGTCGTTAGATTTAATATTACGCACACGGACCCAAAATTAAACCGCCCTCTCTGCACCTTAAAGCTTCTTCTTCGTCATCATCAATTCACGGGCGCGTCTCTCTGGGTATAATCTCCATTATATTTAAACCTAACTGACGTGTAAAAGAATTAAGATAAGACAGCATAAATCTTCTTCTTTGTTAATGTTGACACTGCGACTCATTTGGGCTCGAATATTCACCGTTTGCAAACGGTGGAAAAACAAGACGAAAAAGATAAAAGCGGTCGATACGACATAGGTGCGGGAAGTTGGTACCTACTATCTACGCAACGTATAGTTCATTGGGATAATATATATTTTTCCTGTCGCTCTGTTTTACATTGTATATTATACGTATATATTAAAAGAACATTTAATATTGCGCTTTTTCTCGTTCTTTCTAATAAATCCTCGACGACGTGACAAGCAGTCACTTCTATGCCACCGCTATTTATCACAGTCTTGATTTAATGGAAGTAACTGAAGGAAGGGGAGAGCTAATATTCTAGGTTACACTCAATTTTTTATTTTGCTTCAAAACTGTCTACCGGTATTAAATCAATTGTTGATCATGAAAGAAAAATCTATGAAGTAACAATAGAATTTATACTCGTGTGTGTGCATAATGATGTAATTATAATATAAATTATCCAGTAGCCAGTATAAAAGACGTTCAGTAAGTAGACAAATTCAACATATCTGATAGAGTCGAATAATAATAATTAAAGAAAAAACAACAAAATAAGTTTATCGCACAAAACAGCAATTGCTTATGAAAATTGAAGCACACGTGGGCAAGCAAAATATTGACTCCTTCAACATTATAAATATGCCCACAGCTACGTAAGGATTAAAATAATAGGCATTGACCTGCCATATATCTTATGCGAAGAAGTAGTTGCTATTCAAGACTGTTAGTATCAGGAAACTTGTAAAACCTAGGCAGTTTTCTACCGAATACGTGGCCAACATTCGAATTCGCATTATGCACGGACTTCTAATCAAGCCGAGCGGTATCACAAGCGCATAACTCCGAAAGTGATCGCCTCGTGTACTCTCATCGTCTTCTAGACCAAAAAACTGAAGATACTAAACAAATACAGAATACAAATCGGTACGTTCCCACGCTTACTCCGCCAATTGGTTCAGTGTGTGTTTAGCGGCAGCAATAATACACATCTAACAAAGCACCGAGCGAGCGCATAATAACAAATAGTTACCTGTACGATTGCGATTGCCCTCGAGCAGCTCACATTTCATCCTATCACCTAGTGCCGTTCTTCTTTATCTTTACCGTATAAAAGGCAGCTTTACATCCTGTGCCTTTAAGATTATTAATTAATGATAGTTGGTTTCTGTTACAGAATCGCCGTTATGTATAACCATTATATTTTTGCCTATGTCCTTGTACATCGATTATGCAACACAACATATCAGTTCCTCTTTAGGACTGCTATATTCAGTCATCACGGTATACAATTTGCCTCACAGATCGTATTTTACTCTAACCTGGTTGGTGTTTAAATTTTTTATGTACCTAGCGTAAAGGGATGGATAGGAAACAAGATCATAAGATTAAAATAGCATGCAGGCTAATAAATTTATTATACATTTTTCAAAATATTGCGGACTCAAATATTATGATTGATACTAGCACCGTCAGTACTCGACTATAAGTTAATGCCAGTAGCACGTAAAGTTTCCTTATAATCTTTAGAGGAATTTTTATTTCCTACGATAGTAATTTGCTCGGCATGAAAACGATGAAAGATTATGTCGAAAATGAAAAAAATACATATTTTATCTTAAATGACTAATTATACCTTATATGGAAATACTCCAAAGAAAGTAATTTAGTTCGGGAAGCTTAATTTGATTTCTCAACCCAAAGAGCTATAAATTATTGTCAAACAATTAACGCTGACAGCAATTCCTTAATTTAAGTATCCATTCAGGCAGATAACGCAATATCTAGAAGTTCATCAGTATTTAGTCCACAGGTAATTAACTATTTACATGATATTGTATATAAATGATGTCTTTCAGACTGCAGGATTTTAAAACATCTATTTATAGGAACTTTAAAAACTTCACTGCTCTCACTAACCTCTAATGATACCTACCTTCAAACGGCACAATTCGGAAATCTAAATTGATAATAGTTGTGCTATTTTATATACAGGCTGTCCGCGATATACAAAGCATCCTTTTAATGGATGATAGCTACAACGATTTAGAAACAAAAACATATAATACACCTTGGGTCTATCTGTAAGCGTAAACGAGAAAAAAAATTATTTCTAAAAAACCTTATTTGGTCAAACTGTACAAGAAAACTCATCCATATTGCTTCTTAAATAACCAAAAAACCATATCAAAAATTTAGGGTTGAAAATAACTGAAAACAACAATTGTCAACAACAGTACGTACTACTAGCCGCCATTTTGTCACCTTTTTGTAGTGCTGCCACCAATTTGTGCAATGAGGCTAGCGCTAATTTACTTCGTGTCAGTGTTGAATGATTTACAATGATAGTTCCGTAACTTATTTCCGTTCAGTTCCCCACAATAATAGCAAAAACTAAGAACAATATTATGATATTGCTGAAGCTGTTATGAGCTTCTAAGTAAAATAATATTTATTTTGACCTTTTTGAAAGTGTTTCGTAATATTTATCATAAAACATATTGAAACAACTTTGGATTGTTGTTTCAAGTTTAAGATTTTCGGTCATAAAACACCAGACTTTGAAAATAATACAAGAAGGGTATTTTGCATAAAAGTGAATATACCACGCAGAAGTTACAAATCCATACAGGAGAAAGTAAAACAATTTCACTTAACTACATTTATATTGTAAATAGATCAAAGTCAAGTATGTAATAAACTCAAATCGAAATGTATAAACCAACAAAATTAAAAAGTAACAGAACCTTAGTTGCCTAATGTTTAATTGAACAGAATAAATAGACAGAGCTATCTTCATTTCAAAAACAAAATACGCAATGTTTTTAAATTAATATAAATAAAAATACACCACCACACATAGGCACATTATCGCCATGTTTTTTATTCTACAAGAAAGTTAAGAACCGTTATTAATTCAATGTCGAGTAATATCTTAATATCAATCTACAGCACACATTAGATTAAATTAAATTCCATGCAGCTCAGAACACGATCAAGCAGAAGTAGAGTAAAAACACTATAAGAACGTGTAATGCAACATCAGCTTTCCTCCTAATGAACATTTTTAACTTTTCACTCTAGCTATTGACGTATCTTCGTAATTTTAAACTATAATTATTTAATTACTTATAATTAACTGCTTATTCCGATAATTACAAAAAAGAGGAATTATATTCGTTTTGTCGTTAACATAAAGCAAATCCAGAAAGGAAATTAATAAGGAAAATATTAATAAGTTTATCGTATAGAAGTAAGGTAACTGATCCAAAGCTGTTACGTAGGTAGTTTGAATAAGGAAGATATTCGATTTATTATGTTGATTTATACTTTCATCCCTACAATAATTCTAAACGTAAATCAACTTCTACAAGAAGTGTGAAGACTAAATAATAATCACACAGTAAAATATAAAGAAAATTAAGAAAGCCACATATTCGACGAATGACGCCGAGAAGATTTTAAATTACAAAATACAGTTGAAATAAGCTTCAGGAAATTATATTGCACGTAACAAGTACTTAAGCACACAATAAGCGAGCAGATAACAGTAGCATTCAACAAATAATGTAAACATTCCAATTACAATATTGCTCCTCTAAGACAACTAAAATATACAATTAGCGTACAATATCATGAGTGCTTTGAAGCTGTGTATGTAATTGTACTCACATACAAACACATTCGCAATTTTTACAGCGTGTTATACTGTTCATTGTTGTATAATTTTTTCTCTTGCTCCGCTTAAGTCGCTAACGGTTGTGCAATGTGGTAAAACTTTCGTGAGTTACTTGAAAAGGAAGTGATCATGAACGGTAATAGTCGCTAAAAACCGCAAGAATTCTCGGCCAGATGAGTTTTGTTGCGCTACTCGTCTAAACGTGTATCTACAATCATATATATGTAATACAAGAGAAGCGGAAAAGATTTGTTACAGTATAATTTACCATTTTTTAAATTAATGTAAATGTAGCAATAGTGACTAATTCTTGTACTAGATCTATTTTTCCCTGAAAAGGAAGCTGAAGAAAAATAGCTAAGTTTGTAATAACTATACTGTTCTCAGAAACGATTTATTATTATTCCACCTTACTCAATAGGATACTATTTATGTATTGAAAATAAAAATAATAAACAAATGAATTTGTTGTAAAATATTTTTATTGCTTTTCCAAATAAACGCCTTTAAGATCTATACACTTTTGCATGCGATTGAACCCTTCAGAGCACTTTTTCCAGTCAGAAGTAGGTAGCTCTAAAACATGCAGTTTGAAGGCCTCAACTGCTTCTGCGGGCGATGAAAATCGTTGTCTTCGCAGTTTATCTTTAATTAGTGGGAACAAGAAGAATTCATTGGGTGCCAAGTCGGGGCTGTAGGGCGGATGACCCAACAATTCGATCTTCTGTGTGTCCAAATACTCGTTTGTTGCATGTGATGTGTGTGACCTGGCATTGTCGTGATGCAAAATGATTCGTCGTTTTGGGTTGGTTTCTCTCAATTTACCGAAAACTTCAGGCAAACAAATGGTCGTATACCACTCTGAATTAACGGTCTTTTGATTTTCGAGAGCCACAGTTGCCGCAGGACCGATTTTCGTGGAGAAAAACGCCACCATTTGCTTCTTGACACTCCGAGAATGAACAACTTTTGTTGGCTTTGCTTCACATTGAAAAACCCATACTGTGGACTGGACTTTTCTTTCTGGCTCATGCGCATAAATCCACGACTCGTCTCCTGTGACAATGTTGTATACTGCTTTAGATGCACCACAGTTGTATTTTGAAATCATTTTACGGCACCAATCGACACGAGCTTTTTTGTGCATCTGTCAACAAATGTGGAATCCAACGGGCACACAGTTTCCGAACACACAAATGTTCGTGCAAAATCTTATGTATGCTGGTCATACTAATGCTTAAACATCTCTCGATTTCGAGATATGTCACATGATGATCTTCTTCAATTAGTTTTCGCACAGCATCGATACTTTCCGGCACAATGACTGATTTTTGGACGACCTTCTTTAGCTTCATCCGTGAGCGAACTACGTTCACATTTGAATTCAGTGTACCCGCTGGTACACTGAATTCAAACGAGAACGGTGGCTGTGGATGGGGTTTCATCGCCAAAAGTTGAATTCAGTTGATTGAAGCATTGTTCTTGAGTTAGACCACGTCGAAAGTCATAATAAATCATAGCTCGAAAATTTTCACGAGTTAATTCTATATTTTGGCTGAGATGAAATTTCCAACTTTCTGTAAACAACACAAATAGTGCTCGCACGACAAAACGTTCTGAGTACGCCTAACCTGAAAAATGTCAAACTTTAAGATGGCGCTGACAACTTTCACCTGGCAATACCAGTTTTGCCAATTGTCAATACATAAATAGTATCCCGTATTAGTCAATAGTATCTACTAATTTGTAGTACTAAGTTATAAAACATTTCAAAACCAAGTAGACACTTGTAATTTATCTTTCCTTATTCCTGTTCTTCTCTCTTGGGATGTCTACTGTAACCAGTAGGATTCTCTACAACTTATTTGTTTCAGATCATAATATAGACCAAATTCCTTAAATACCACAAACATTAAATTAAAATCTATAAATATGTAATGAATATACGCAGTGCAGCGAATCAATTTCTATTTTACATTACATTTTGTACTAACTACAGTTTCGTAAGATTCGAATAAATCTAAGATAGAAAAGGACGAACGCTGTCATTTTATTCTATTTTATTACACATTCCCTTCATCCGAGCCAACGTAGCACGTTGTTCGTACACCACCCACGCCATCTACATCCCGCTCGTGTTTAAAGTACGATGCACGCGCTCCGGCTCAGAATTCAAATTACCATAAAAGAGCATGTTGTGTATATTGGCATCTCACGCACCACTAAATTCAAAAAGAATTCTCTCGAACGGTTCGCCGCCTTTCCTTGCGTTCATTTCGCTACTGATGCGATGTCAAGAGAGGGGTAAACAAACGACAACGTGTCACAACAGCACACCCTTGTAAGACATTTCTCGCATGCATATACGAACACCTTGAACAAGGTAAACGTCTAGTCGCCTTTATTTTTGTTTTTAGAAAAATATTTCTTTGATTTGTTCTGAAGCAGTAGACGCTATCTTGGGTACGATTTTGACTTCTTAAATAAATAAAGCGCTGATTGAGTAACGTAGGGAAATAGTCCGCTGTTAGTCACACGGAGAGTAGCTAATTTGTCGTGCTTCTCACGCTTTTGAAGTTCCAGCAGCAAAATCAAGCGACGTGCGACGAAATGTAACGTTATATAAACAGAATATTACACATTTCAAATATACTTCGTCTATATACACTAGACATTACGTTTTCCGTTTACACGTATGGTGAAAGTTCCTGGATGGGTTAGTGTTAATGCAATGCACCCCACTGAATTTTACTGAATTAATCGAAACATGTTCAAAAAATGTTCCTACTAATCAAACTATTATAAATATGTTTATTGTGCCAAGTGATTATACATGAAAAATTGGCTAGCCTTGTTATTCGTTATATTTATAACTTCGTAAGTTATGTCCTTTATATCATATAGATAATGTTTGTTTTACTAATACCAGAAGTAAGATTCATACAAAATGCTGATTGAAACAAGTTTTCTGAACGTATATTTTAAACGATTGAAAACAAAATTAGTAATTCAATGAATATGCTCAAAGTGTAGACCTTCGACTTCCAAACAACATCCAATTGATTTATAAATGGTTCTATAATAATGGTTTGGTACAGTTCAGCAGTAATTGTTTCATCAAAAAATATGGAATTGATTCAATTCCGCGGATTCTCTGCTGACCAAATTCTGTGAATTTATATAACAAGACAGATGAAACCATGCTTCATCGGAATAAAAGGTTATATTTTGCTTGACTATATTATTGTGTATGTTGTCGTGATACCGGTAAGAAAATTGGGGTCATTAAAAAAATCGGAAAATGTATGCGGGGGTAAATATACCTAGATCATTATTTTGTTCAACTCAAGCATAGTATGTATACAACGAACCTCAACCAGTTGCACAGATTAGAAATTACTGCGAGGTGGTAGTACTTTAGGTAGGGACTTTTGCCATTAATTGTTAAAAAGAATCCTCGTCCCCATTACATATACAGCTTTTACTCGGCATGGCAACACATTTTATAACATTGTACTGGTTTATGCGCATCTAAGAGTTTGTTTTATGGCAGAGAATAAGATGTGATGCTATTAAATGAACAATAGCAATTGCTGTGAAGTAAGAATTACTCAATAAAGTTTTGTTGTTGCATTAATCTTTACCTTTCCTCAGATTACCTATCATTACAACTATCATAAATTACAAGAACAAGAACTCAACCACAGTAAGTAATAGAAATCAGTGTAGTTATGTACATATGTATATGTTATTAGTGAACAACTGCATGTTTAAGTTATAACCTATTGTACAGATAGTTGACGTATAGTACGCACTAAAAATATCACAGCACTATAACAACTTACGACTATATGCAGTAATCTTTAATTATGACATCTCAAGAAGACGTCTCGCCGAATAAAGTGCATTTAAATTATCAGTAATTTTACCAATAAGTATTTAATTTTGTATCCTCCTAACATATTTGCATAGACGACAAAATAATAGTAACTATAAGTTCGTTACGCCAGTGTGCTCAGTATTATTCCAATCTATTTTACGTTTAAATTTCTGTAGTCTTAGCGGTAATCCCTGAACAAAACAGAAGGTGGTTGAATTCCACGGAACATTCCAACTTTCTTCAACTTCTTTTATGGTACTTCATCGTAAATGTTGCTGTTTGTGCACGTAAGCATTTTTAATTCCGAAATAATAAAAGCAAAATTTTGCTTTCACTTCCTCCTAAGTACCTATATAATTACTATTCATAATGAATAATTCAGTATAATGCTTCTACACAAGCAATATAAAATTGCTTATAAAATTAATTGTAACTGTGTATATGAGATCTTATAAAAACAGGTATGAATATATCTAACAAATACGGTCGAATCAACATTAGCAAAATCAAAACGTTGCCATACCAATATACCTCATAATTAAAAGAATGCGGATTTAATTTATATATTCATTTACACATGTTACGTAAAGAATTTAATGTAATGAATCTTGCAGCTGTTACTATAATTTATCGCTTATTTCATGTGGAACAACCGTTACTAAATTTCTACATAGCCAATGGCGAACAAGAAGAGAACATTACGGTGCCGGTATTTTAATTCTAATACGCATATACCATATTAGACATACCTATATACATATATACAAACAAGGTAAGAAGCTAAAGAACTTAATAATAAAACTTAATTTACAGTAAAACAAATACAAAATTATTCAAAGCACTTCTTATCAAAATATACATATTCATGTAATACTATGAAGGAACTATGTACATGATCATGAATGACAAAATTAGATTGCTTGTTTTCTTTCATTACTTTTCACTATTACGCTCTGCTATTCATAACATTAATTAAGTTTCCGTTTGTGGAATACCAGCCTTCGGCACATATTGAAGCTATACAGAAGAATACCATATAACTATATCCAACCAGCTAAAGTGACAGTAAAAGTAGCGAGTTCTTAGCTGTTATTAGTAAAAGTTGTCGGACATTAACGCAGCTTTAATTAATAACACATCTTTAAATGAAACATTCAAGAACGCTTTGAGCATTGTACCTCAACTCGGTGTTTATTTTATTTACTAATTAAGTTCCCAGTACTTTCAAGAATGATATAGGTAGTCGTAATGCTGTATAATTAAGCAGTCTTTGATTTTTTAACATCGCTTTCATTCATCGACATACATTATTCATTTGAGGTAACCGTCAGGAATTTTAATGAAAGAGGAAACGAATAAGGCTTTATTGACCTTATTCATACGAACGTTTCTTGTATTATATGATGAGAAAAATAATCCATACAAGATACAATTTAGTAAAACAAATCATCTTCATATATCAATAATTTAAAAAAGCCAAATTTTTATCTTACTCTAATATTTTTAACAATTACTTTTGTATGATTCACACTGATCTAACAAACACGTCTTTCCGGACAACATATCATCCGTTATTCATTATCAAAATTAGTGTAACCAAATTGCTAATGTAAATTCGCTTTTAAGGAATTCCACCGATGCACGAGCAATGGACTACAGTTGCCTGTGATATTATTGTTACGAATAACGCCATCTAGTGGCCGAGCAGTTTAAATGCATTATGAGTGTACTGTATTTTATCTGGACGGTTCGAGCGGTATTCTGGAGACATTCCAGAGAGGGCGTTTAGTGTAGTGAATTCTAGAAGTTCTCGTATGAAAGGACAGTCTTGAACTAGCGCGTAATTAGAACGGACTCTGTGAAAATAAATACGAAATAATTGGTGTTAGTTAAAATAAATAGTTTTAGTTAGTGTTTTTCGTTACTAAGTAATTGTTATAATTGTTCAGTGTTAAATTACTTTAAATAAATACTTATGTGAAAATATTATCGCCTGGCGATTATTTAAAAACCCTAAAACGTAACATTATAGATGTATTTGAGTATAACCAGTACACTCCAAACGCTAATGTTTCCCTGTTGTTGCCTACTTTTTGGTCGTTAATAATCTACGTACAAGTTAACGTATGTATGTAATCAGTTGATATTAGATATATTCAATAAATCAGTTAAAACACTACAATTTCCTTGAAAATAACGTAATTTAACACATGGATGATTTCACGTTTGTTTTACCGTCCACCTCGTATACATAGGCATCCAAACACAAATACCAAACTCTGGCGAATATGCACAGTAAAGCTTTACGCACACATGGAGAACATCAAAACTGTTCCGTAGCACGGCTTCCATTCAATTCCACCGGATGAAACGACATGCAGGAGTGAACAGCCCGAAGCATCAAAACATGCAGATTGGAACATCTAGCCCTGATGAGACTTTAATTTTCACGTTGCTCCTATCAAATAGATGCTGGCGGGGATGTACATAATTAAAGCACATCTGTGTATTGCGCATACGGAACATGCATATACACATCAAGTACTCACATTTACACTTAGATGACCGTACATATTACTTCGTATATGTGCTGGTGTGATAACATTCTTTCCTGTTAAAACAATGTGGAGAAATTACAATAGTAAATGATACTGGTCCGAATAACCGCATTGCAATCAGGAAGTTGTATAGACTTTACATGTTGACAGGAACACTATTTGCAACTTCCATCGGTCGAGTTCAATTTATTACAGACGTAAATTATTCGATCCCTATTTTCATTTAAGTTATTACGTTTAGATGTAGTAATTAAAGTACTGTATTTTAAGACGAGTTTGTAGTTGGCAATTGTATCTTCCTTCAATCCTACAGGCACATCATTATTTACAAATACATACAGAAATATGACAGATTCAGAAATTATATGCCTAAACAAGCTGATTAAAAGCCGAAATAACTTGTTATCTTAAAAAAAATGAACCATCATCACCATTCATTCCAAAAAACTTAAATATAAAACCAGTCATAGTTTTGTTTTGATATAATGATAGTAGCTTTGTAAAGAATGAAACCAAATCAAACCAGTACAGATTACCACAAGTACCTATGTTATTGTATTAAAGATAATTAGCATAAAATAGGGTACGTGGCAAATGTATTACGGCGCATTATCTTCATCTATTAACGGTTCAGAGGTAACTTACCATATATATATGTACATAAAAACAACAACAAAATACAAAAAAAAATGTAGCACCAAAAATGTTTGTTATCAACTATTTCATCAAACTTCGAGAAATCGAGAGATTTTGATAGAAGTTTGCCTAACAGAATCTTAACAGTTACATGAAGATAAGCATACCAAAATACAATGATAATAATTTTGCAAATTTTGCATTACAACTGATTTTTCATTTAAGTATAGGTATGTACATACCAAAAATTATTACATTGATTCTACTGTGCATTTTAAGTTGGTGAATTTATGTGAGTCAGGAGTTATACACTAAAGATATATGTACTTCTTCTCCCTCTTCTTCTTCTTCTTCGTCTTCTTTTACATATGTAGGTTTTGAGTAGGGTTTTCCTTACACAACTAACAATAAGTAATTTAAGGAAATTCTTCCTATATTCTGTCTGTCGATCTAGGATCCACCTTTTCCGAGATCATCCAGACAGTCTCTTGTCTAAAAACTTGTACAGCTCAGCTCTATATGTCGGTATTCGTGTTCCGATCTTTTTGTCTGGTTTTACTGTCTCTGAATATCAATTTGTTTTCTCATACTACTTCTTTTCCAATTCCTGCTATTTTTGACCTTTTCTGTATTGTGTTGACACACAATAGTTGACTGTGGTGCGTGCGAAAGGCACTGCGATCGGTACCCGGCGCTTCCACCAATTTGCTACATCGCCTAGTTTATAAGGACCTAGCAGGGGGTTAGGTTCCATCTGATCATCTGACCCTCGTCGATGTTCCCAATGGCCCCATCCACAATACACAAAAATGCGGCCTCATGTCCACCCTATTGACCGGAAACTACAACTTATACTACACTCGGAGGTTGATTCAGCATCCGGTACAGTTCATGGAGTTCATATTGATATAAGTATATTGCTAAACCATCTCCCGATCTCTAATTTGCAACGTAGTCGGTGTTTCGATATTGTTAGTGATTTTGTGTTCGTGATTGGTACGGTTATATTGTTTCGCAGTGATGGTAAATGTGTGTAACTAGCGTATTAACTAGTAGAATTCTTTTTCGGATATCAGAACAATGTCAGCAGCGTGCCATATAAAATTGACCCTTTTATAGCGTAGTGTACATCATGGCAGAGGTCGGAACTGTTTCCGTAATCTTCCCCAGGATTAAATTAAAAACTATAGTGCTTAAAAAGTCTGCCTGTCTCATTCCCGTTGTGGCTTTTATTCTTGTCGTATATTCTACACCTAGAGTTACTTGGGTTTTGGTATACGTATGCTCCTTCACTATGTTAATTATGTCCTATAATGCACATTTTTCGCCAAACTTACCATCACCGTAATCTTTTAGTTACATAACAGTATAATCTATTATTGTAATTAATTAAAAAAATAAAAATTTCGAAATGAGTTTATCAATTTTTATAAAGCTGATCGATTACAGAATAAGCGACTTTCCAAACAAGGTCAGCAATGCAACAACAGAATCGACCCAATGCGACATCAAAACAGGTCGAGATCGTGACATACTTGTGTATTCGAAAACTTTTTTCCAATTTTTTCTTCGTTTTCGTTTAGAGAAATAATCGTGAAACAACGAATACTACATCATCAGAACAAACGTCGTGCGACGCGATTTAAAGCCAGCAGTTATTATTCGGTCCCAAGATCAGACATTATGTAAATTATGTTAATGCGCGTCGACATAACCTCAACGTACAACCATTCGAAGTTAGCAGTGGGTCAACAGTAATGCACGCGAATCATAAAAATAAGAAGAGTAGAAATTGATGTTTATATTTACATGAAACCCCGATATCGTAATTCGATCAGACAAATTATGGTCTAGGCAAAGCCGTTACAGTTTACACCTCGATTGTTTGATTTCACAAAGTATAATTTTGAGAAGTAATAGCGTAGAATTAACGGTATATACATATTCCTAACCTTGCCGTCATTGAATTTCAAATCTTACCGTACAAAATTCGTGCAGATCTATGAAAGTTTACGCTTTTGTATTAAACGAATGATGATATATTACGTTTAATCGGGCTGTGAACCTACTAGCTAATGAAATTCAAGATTTAAAAATCGCGTTGTTTGTTATTTTCGTATCTGTGCTGCATTGCGTGGCAAAAATTTTATACTTTTAGTTTTTTTTATGGCGTGACTGAAGATGTACGAGCGTCACGAATATTATGGTTTACGTGTCGTTTTAGCGTAGTTTAGTATATCGAATTGTTTTTAATAAATCGTGCTACTGCCTTAGAAACAATCCCCCTTCAATCCCGCAATCTGGAAAATGAATAGAGAGAAACGGAAGCCGTAGAAAAGAGAAAAACGATTAGCGAAAATATCTATATTCTTGCGGAAAAGCTTATAGCCAGGTATACTTCCAAATTGGTTTTCCCAACTTACTCTTCTGCATTTATCCAGTGTCGTTAAGGCTATTATATTATTAAGTCAACGAGATTTAATTAATTAAAACTCTTCGAGATTTCAGACTACTAAAATTCAAATCAACCGGTTTACTTATTCATTAAACGACGAATATATGAACGGAGAATCAACAAATACTACAATTTAAAATATGGTCGAGGTACATTAAGCTAATAGTAATTGTATTTTTGCACACCCAACTTAGCATTAAACCGTAAAATCATTATAGGTTTTGAGTGTTGTTTTAGCAGAGTAACTGCTTATGAAAAAGTCGAATTGATTCTAGGCAGTTGTTTTTGGTTGATGCCCTTTCAAATATGGCGCGTGAAAATCTGCATTTCTTGCAGTTTTACTGTGAAAATGATAAAAATGATTTGCAACAAAAAGAAGAAATTTATCATTTTTACAGTATACCAGTGCCAAAACTGGTTTCCAAAATTTTCATCTGGTAATTTTAATGTTGAAGGTGCACAACGTTCTAGAAGGCCAGATAAAGCTGCAATAGATAACATAATGACATTAATTGATGCAAACCGGCAAATAAGAACTAGTGAGGTCGCTGACAGATTAACTTTATCGAATTCAAGTGTTCATGACCACTTGAAACACCTACGTTTAACCTCAACGTTCGACATATGGGTTCCTCCTGTTCTCACTGAAATAGATTTGTGTCGCCACCTTCATGTTTCTGATTTGCTTCTCAAACGTCAAGAAAATTATCCAGATTTGAAGCGAATGGGGAATGAATGGGAACGACAAGTGGGTTGTCGGTAACCATGTTAAACGCTAGAGATCATGTTGTACAAGAGATAAAATGACTCTACGCCTTTCGAAAGCCGTTATTCATCAAGAAAAGTTGGGGTTGGTAGCGTTTGGTGGGATTTTAAAGGAATCGTTTTTTAAGCTTTTACCAAATAACACAACGATTAGTTCTGAAGTATACTGTCATCAGCTAGACAAACTGGATGACTCAATTAAGCAGAAAATGCCAGAATTGCTTAACAGAAAAGGTGTAGTATTCCACCAAGATAATACCAGAACTCATACAAGTTTGGTAACACGCTTATAGCTTCAATGGTACATACTGAAACAGACTATAGACGATAAAACCTTGACTTGAAATGAGGGAAAAAATCACTTAGATCACTTTTTGCCAGAAACGAACAAAAATTTGTTTTTTTTTTCACTTACATAAAAAGACGAAAATACTTTCTGACGATATTGCGAATAGGTGTCGCTCTAAAAATTAAATTTGGAATGAACAGTTAAACCTGCGGTTTAATTAAAAAAAAAACTATTTCTGGTAGCACTAAAATTTCCTATTTCAATTAGTTACTTGGATTTTCTTTTTGATTTGGCATCCCTGTTTACCTAATGATAATCACGCAAGAAAGCGGCCGGTATAATTACATTGACACATTTACATATCCATAGAAGAATGCCGGTAGCAAAACAGAACCAATCGAGATATAATTTTATATCTATAACAGTGGGAAAACGTTTCTCAATAAAATCTCAAGAATTAGGTAAAATGTAGTTTTCTAATTGACAATACATTCTAGCTGTCCTTTGTTTGACTAAAAACTATAGTCAATCAAATAATTTTTGTAGAAATAGTCAAGCAATAGTTCAGCGAACTTTCCTCCAGATATAAACGGTATAAGTTAATACCGTTTGGAAATTGAACATTTTTGAAGGATAGTCTTGGTTTATAGAGAGACAGATGCCATCATAGAATGGTGTATAACATGATACCTGTACTAAATTGCACCGATTTAAAAAAGGATCGTGACATTTCTGCCACCCGACTAATATGCAAATGATTTTCGCGAAATCAGTGGCTCATCTTGGTCGTTCAGCTTTACATTAGATTTAGTTGTTCACGCGGCACTCGCTAAGAATTTTAACGGCTATCCAGAGCACCTAATCTCGCACTAGTACAATAGCGTAAGACAACGTTCCGTGTTCGAAACCATGTATTTCTAATTATACACGCGGCTAAGGTGAAATAATTAGCAATTCAGATCACTTGCGGACAATGTATACTGAACAGAATAACTGTAAAGGTATTGTGCCTATACCTCGCTGTGTAACCTATTGTAATTGTGTAAACGCTGCTGCAAAATTACGTAGAAAATTGAATGAACAGAGGAAATGGTTCTTCTCATGTTATCACGTACATACGTATTTTACAGGTGTCGGCAACTGAAACCTTGCCAGTTAAGAAGGTGTAATTCTGCTCAAGTATTACATACATATGTATCTACATACGTATAGAATAGAACATTGTATCGATTACAAACGACGATAACTGTAACGAAAACAAATCCTCAAATCAATCCTCAAAATCTTTATATGGAAAAACGATTACACCTTTGTCATTTTGTTCATCAGTTACGATGGTAAATTTTTCGGTCGGTTCAGGCTTTAACTTATTTCTTTAATGTACGGTGACTCTAGAATCTTAGACGAATTTGACGTCTACTATCCGTCGCTTCTTTTCCGGGAGGTATTGTTATTGTTGGTTACTGTCACGCGTTTGCCTTACATGTTTTTATACGTCTAATCAACACACCTAGCAATCAGCAACACCTATCTTTATATGTGTATAATCCTGGAAAAACTTATTAATGCTGACTAAGAGCGAGACAGACAAAATTAAAATAATCCGGATCACATTAACGAAATAAAGAGAAACATAATAGCACATAAAGCCGTTTAAAAGAGATAGTTATACACATCGGTGTCTCTATATACGATCTATTAATTCTCTATAGACCGTTGGAGTCAATGACGCCAACACTGTTTCATATCAACTCCAGATTTAATTTTACTCCGTCGATTTCTTTCCTATTGTACGATCTCTTCCTCGTTTATTAACTTAATTGCAACGCTGAATTATAATTATATTGCTTTATAACAGAATAATGTATGATGCATAATGTGTTGCCGCATGTATTCATTCTAATGGACACATGGATGCAGGTAGTGCGTGGTAGGCGGGAATGTATAAATCTCATTTGGTATGCCGATTATAGCGCGGTGTCCGAAGGCGCTCTTCTGATATTTTTACGCGTACCAGTCGCTTGTAGGTACCTTGCAGATCCCCGCCGTTAATAGAATTAATTTTAAATAATTGAGCGTGTAATTCCGTGTCGAAAAACTAATATTGTCCGCACGACTGTAGAGAGGAACCTAATATCACGAATAGTTAATATCTTACTGTACGTGTGGCTTCGGATGTCTATATTTTTTCCGTTGCACTAATGGATTTTAACGGAATAGAACTGTTAGACTATGTTAATTAAATCTATACGTTTAAGGTGAAATGGTTACTTTTCCTATATAAATACATCGCGATTATAGAGAAAATGGTTAAGTTTATCATGTATTTACAGTAACAACCGTCAAAACAAAAAAAACAATAAGAAAAACTAGGACATATGTAGATAAAAGAGGATATAGAAGTGAAAGTAGAAATATAAATAACGGTGTACGTTTATTATAATTACTTTTTGGCTACTTCACTCTAAATATTTATTTAAAAATTGTGTTAATATAAATTATGAATAAAGTACAATCATTAAAAGCGAGAGAATTTTGTGGACATCTGTAATTTTAATACCTCTACATCTTTTACGTATCTTCTATTTTCAGCACTATAACTCCTGTACAAATTCAACAGATACATTTTCTGCAAAATATGGAGTATTAGTCGTTAGAGCATTCGGTAGTATTCCAAGTGCGATAAAACTTTAAAAGCTAAGTAGCTAGTAAAGTAAATGTATGCCAGGTTTTCTAAGAATTATGGCTTCTTTATTTGGAATTCTAGGAATATTTATCCTAAATAAAACTGCAACAACTAAAAAATGCTTAGTATATCTTCAGCTACATAGGTGTGTGTGTTCGTTGAAGGACAAAATAGTAAACTCAAGAAAACTTGCTAATGTAAAACCGCCAGTCCTAAAATTTATTTTCATTTTTAACGGTAGATATGTATATGTATGCATAGTTGGTATTTCCAGAAACCATCTATCAATACGAATAAGTAGTAGTGTTTGTATTTGACTAATGAAATATTGCAACTATACATTTTTTTAACATTATAAATTGCCATAAATTGTAGAACATTAAGATACACTGATATTATCTATCTATCGATCGATCTATCGATCTATTAATAGAAAAACTAGATTAATGATAAAAGCAGAGACAATAATGTATTTCTTTTTCAGGTGCCTTAACCAAATCGCAGTTCCCAGTCTTCACCATCTACGCGCAGAAGAGTTGCCTCGGGGTTAAACCTTGCGAAAAATCTTGGTGTATAGACCGTGTACAAAATCACCGTTTAGTCGGCTTTGTCCAATCGCATCAAGTTGTACACACGAGACAGGAATGCCTAGAATTGTGTTTGGGTGAAACCGACTTCACTTGCAGGTCAGTACTACCAGTAATAATACTAATACAACGTTTCGTGTTTCCTTTCACAATATTACTAAGTGCTGTCGTCCAGTTATTAGCTGCGAGCTGTTTTCGAGGTCGTTTTTCCATAAGCCCTCCATACAGTAATTCAATACAGAGAGAAGTATGCACGTTATCATTAATCATACTCTAGTTAGTGGTCGCAAGAAGGATAAAATGAAATAGCTCTATTCATTAATTAATGATCATTAAGTACTCGTATTCAGAAGTATTTTGTTTTAATAGGTGCTTAAAAGAAATTAAAAGTGACAAAAAAGTTGCAGAGAGGACATTGTATTTATAAAAATTAGTATAGCGCAATAATAATAGACCAAATACGTTCCCTAAACTATTATGTCTGTCGTATTTAAGAAAAAAACTATTACAATATCTTAATCGATTTAGTTATCACAAAAAACTAAATTCATTTTGATATGTATAGAAAGTGCTGATCGGGTATTTTAACTTTTTTGTTTCCCCTCAGGTTTACAAAGGGCAATATCGTCTTCATAATTAGTACAGCACAAACTTTTGAAAAGGGATGTAAACCCCTTCTTAAGTTTTCAACAATTGTATTCAAACTTGTTTTGTAGATTTTTAAAAGAGGAGCGGGTAACCATTCAACACTACAAAGTATCTCTCAGCAACAAAAAATAGAATATTTATAATGACGTTCATCATTTGTCAAATGTTCTCAGCGCTGTTGAATTATAAATATAGATTGATGAGAAATTTAATAAAATCGCTCTATATAATTTATAGTTTCACCAACTATCAACTACTTATTAAGTTTTTATAGGGTAGTAAGTAACTAATACTAGATAATTATCAGTTTTCTCCATTCTACAAGTTTACAAGGTAAATAGAGCGAATTATAATATTGCCACTTGTGCGATCTAAATACCTGTGATGTTCAACGCGTTTAACCACATAGCGCAATTACTGTGCGGATGTTTAAGGTTAAGGTCAGGTCAAACTATGCAAGCCACCTCTAATACATTAAGCCAATATATAATTTGTGCGAGGTCGTATTATGTTATAGACAACAAATACGAATGTCTTCATCGGCATAAAACCAAACACCTCAAGATACAACATTACCGTTAAACATGGACGTTAGCATAATCTTCGACGAGAAATAACATTACTTAAACTATAATTTATTCGTTGGTTTTTTTTTTCGTGCACAGTACTGCAACAACATTAGCTGTGAATAAACGCTTGATCTTCGAAATAATAATTTTCTACGATATTTACTGGAAAGAAAATTATAGGTAGCAAAGAACGTGAGAAAATTTCTGCATCCGTCTCTACTTAATAAGTTAATGAAGAAAAAAGCGGGTTGTGTGCAATTATATTACGCACAGCAATACAGACTACTGAAGAATACGTCTGATACAAGCACATTTACACTTAAGTAGAACTATGTGTCATGTGTATAATTTTGTGCTTTCTTAAAATACCGCAAGTGTTAACTCATTCAACAAATAAATCTTCATCTCTTCATGACAAAATAATAGCGCTGGTAATAAAAGAAGATAATTGTAAGAAAATCGCTATTGCTATCTGAGACTGAGCGCATATTATATAACGAGACATTTTCATAATCGAGTATCTAGAGTTTGAAATAGCCATATTGTTTACAGTAGTTGAACGGTTTTTGAACTAAAAATCTTTGCAGGGTTCTTTAGAATTCTCTTGTGTAAATGCATCTAATTTGCAGCACAATAATCGAAAACAAGCTGCCACTCATTACCTGGGCAATATGTTAATGTTTAGTAATATCTTCCACAATTTCCGATAAACTTTTCGTTTAATTTATAAGATTTTCTGCACTACTATTCCTCATATTAAACCTACATATACCTATATCAAACCTATTAAACCGTTAGGATTCTAGCAGAAATAATAGATAGTTCGGGCTCTTAGCAGTACGAAAAACATAGAACATCATCCTTCATTTTTATGTTGGGTAGTCTGTACCTAATGTTATCATTGCTTAGTTTAGAGAGTGTAGATGATTTAATTCCTGTAAACTTGGAAACCATATTTTACTGATGTGTTCGAATTTTGTTAGTGGGTTGTAATATTTTGCCAAGTGATCGCAGATTTAGATCTAATTTAAGGGATGCGACCTATTGGCCTATTCTGCCCCGTTATATGAGCTGTAATAAAAATTTTCCTGCACTTATAGCCGTCGAGACTGTCCAAGAGCTTTAATAAAGTGTAATAGCTGTGATGGTTTCCGAGAAAGTATTTCTCCTTCGTCTATGGTGTCCTTGCCGATGTGGTTCGTACGGATTTCTGTGACTACGGTGCAGTTTGATCAGATATTCCACCCCGCAGAACTTGCAGTCGTTATTCTGTTTCAGACTTATCCTATGAACATTTGCTCTTTGTTTGTTAAAATTGCAAAGGAATACTTGGGAATGTCTCAAACAAAGAAGATTCCTCCAGAGGAATGCTCTGAGCTGCCGCTTTCTGCCTTGAATTCTGTCTTACAGGTAGTCATCTCTATGCCAGAAGCCTTTTTT
>SMLS01068143.1:0-36418 GCA_004785975.1 Popillia japonica
TGCCCTAACTTTTTGATTAAACAAGCATATACAGCAACTAAATTAGATGGCAATATCTAAAACCCCCCGCGATACAATATACAAAGAAAAGAATAAATACACAGCTAAGATTATTTATATGTATGTAAGTTTCAAATATATGCTGAGCATGGCGGACGTAAAGTAGCTCACTAAACGATTCAATAAAGGTATAACTTTTACTACTGTGAAGAAAAGGACAGCACGATAAAAGCTATCAAAGCACATTAATATTCTACATTTAAGAAGGACGAGGTTGAAGCTTTTTTGAAACATAAAAGTTTACGGGAATTATTTATTAAATAAATTATTGAAGCGCTACCTTCCTTCTTGAAGTCTGGTATAAAATAAATAAAGGGACGCTGGGGTGAATATGGTAAAGAATGGATAAAAGTACCTAAACACCCCAATTTAGAGGAAATTTTGAAATATTTGAAAGTTTTTAGAAAGCAATATAGTTTCTAATTAGATGTTTTGCCTATTTCTTTTGCTTATTATCAGCCAATAAATAATTTTTTTAATTTTACTTCAGCCTTAGCCATTTTACGTATGTATGTACATACGTGACATTCTTGAAGATTAGGCACACCTTGTAACCCCAATCCCAATGTTTATATTGGAATTATTTTTATTGGTTTTTCTTATAGATAGTTTAACCAAAAAAGCGGATATACACGCATAAAAGTCGGAGCAATATAAATTGTACACAATGATAAGCTTAACCTAAGGGAGAAACCAACTCCGCGGACTGATGTGCAAATTAATGTGTCTGAAAACAATGTAGGTACTTAGGAGAGGCTGCACTGAAAGCAGTAAACTGCATGACATGGAAACTGCAACACCAAGAAGGGGTGCGAATTTTTTGACCAAACTTGGTAGAAACGTATAACTAGTCAAAGGCAATAATTGATTAAAATTTTGTTGCGATAGATCAAGTGGTCATGGCACATCTGACACTTCATTCAGTTTTCGCTGACATTAATGTGTCGTGTATTTATTGTTTGTTTCAAATTAATTTCAACGGTTTTGTCTTATTATACCGTTTTTTAACGTGTTTAAAGAGTTTTATTATGCCTAGAGTGCGGCAACGTGGAAATTATCGCCAATTAAGCGAATTCCACAGAGGTCGAATTGTTGGTTTGCGAGAAGGTGGTTTTTCATACAGGGAAATTGCAAACCGCCTTAACCGGAACCAATCCACCATTATGCGCTGTTATCAATCATGAACTAGAGAGGGTCAGGAAAGACGCCAAAGAGGAACCGGAGGCCGAAGAAGAACTAATGAGATACAGGACCGCCGCCTGCGCCTAATGGCACTAAGAGACAGTTTCTCCAGTACCAGATCAATTGCTGACGTGTGGTTCGGTAATCAAGGTCGTCCTGTAACCCTTCGAACGGTTTATCGTCAAATTAGGGGTTTCGGCTTACAATCTTATCGTCCACATTTTGTGTTACCACTTACGGCTCAACACCGACAGCAACGTTTGGAGTGGTGTAGATTGCGAATGCATTGGATCGTGGAGTGGCATAAGGTGGTGTTCAGTGATGAATCTCGATTTTGTCTAGGGATGCATGATGGCCGTATGAGGGTCAGACGAAAACGTGGGGAACGTCGTGATATTCAGTTTTCTGTTGAAAGGCATGTGCATCGAGCAGTGGGTGTTATGGTATCGGGTGCTATAGCATATGGGAGTAGGTCTCAGTTGGTGTTCATCCAAACCACCATGAACGCCCAGCGTTACATGTCATGCGGCATATACGATAGTTACGAAATAAAAAAGGAACCGTTTAACAACATTTTCTGGCAAAGATTTTGCGTATAGCCTCTTGAATCGTCATAAAGGTGCCTCAATTGAAAGAAAATTTTAACATTTTAAATAGGCAAAATATAGGCCATAACCAGGAAAAAACTTCTACTTCAGAAAGGTTTCCAATCAACTATCACGAAACCTGATTAACTGACAACCTAGGGTGCACAACATTTTTTTATGTAGGGTAAAATACTCTGACCCTGCTATGATGCTGCTATCAGTCGTGGTGTTCTTTTTCTGGAAAGTATGGTGTACAAAACGCTACATTTACGTAACGAACTGAACAACTGAATGAGACAGTCATACAACGTACACCAAAAGCACATTGGATTGCTTTTAGATTTCTATTAGGAGACAATTATCTACAACTATCTGTCGTCCAATAGTACTTAGTTGAGTGAAGAATGCGTTTGACAGTCACTTGAAATGGAAGATGCTTGAAACAATCGTATACGTTATGCAGCTAAATCACTAAATTCGAGAAAATACTAAGAAAAATATTCTAGTTAGATTTACCAAATTAGGGATTATTCTAGTTAGTTTTCAAAAGGCGTTGCATTGACTTCCGACTTAGCATACAAGTGAGAATAACACAGGTAGTGTGGATGATTCAATAATGTACTACTAAGAGATAAAAGCTATAATGATTTAAAGCTACGAATTACTAAATAGCGATTTAATGTTGAACCGCATAAGAATATTCAATTTTATGTTCATTTTTCTAAAGACAGGGCGACTGAAGTTATTAGAAAATGAATAAATTCTTTTGATTCAGAGTCCGCTCCAGTACAAAAGATGTTAGAGGATCTGAATTATGCCCAGAAGGATAATTCGAGTATTACTGCAACCTAAGTATACCGCGGTGGCTGTACATCAGTATAATGAATCATATGGTAACATACGGAAATAATCTGGTTCCGAAAGGTCACACAAATAACAATCAAGAATACTCTTGATAAGTTGCAACGGTGGGTATGTGTGTGCATTATTGCTACTATGAGAACATGCCCAACCGCGGCCTTGGAGGTCATTTTAGATATCACGTCCTACATATAGTAGCGGAGGGCATAGGGCATTGTACCGACTGTCTAGAGTGGGGTCTGGTAGGGCTGGGATCCCACGCCAAAGAGATGGGTCATCTCTGGCGGGGCTCTCCGCACTTTTCAGTCTACCGCAGAACGAAATGTAAATAATGTAATAAGTGACAAGAGAGAAATGGGAAGGAGAAAGGTGCACCTACTCCCTAAAGGAAAAATTTCATTAAATGGTATAGGTACGGACAGTTCCAGGACTGATAAAGAAACAGGTGCAGTATTTGAACCAGGAATCAAATACTCTACTACAATACTCAGAGCTAATAAAACTTACTCCAGCGTCTTCCAGGCAGAGATCAATGCTGCAGAGTTGCACTATGATGGGTACCAGGGTCATGGACAGGGAGCAGAAACTCAGAACAACCATCTAGAAAAATCTTTCTGGTATGAGATATTTTAAGATATTCCTTGGAAACTTCAATAAGCAAAGAACGAGGACTTTGCTAGAACTAAGTAGCAACAAACTATGTGTAGTTGTGGGTTTTCTCACACTCTGCTACCAAAACATCACAAGGATAGGTTTGAAACACAATAGCGACTGCAGGTTTTTCGAGGCGGAAGACGAAAATCCAAAACATCTGATATCTAACTGCATGGCTACTGCAGCAATTAGCGCCAGTTATTTTGGTAAAGATGTCATTTACGAGGGGAAAATGCCCTCCTTGAAACCATCACAGCTATTGCAATTTGTTAAAATCTTATGTAGGGGGGTACAATAGATCACTAGGTCGTAGCGCACCATCACTGTCTCTTCAATTCTAATTCTAAAGGACAATTGTGAACGAAAATTACTGGATAGCGGCAGACTTAAAATCGTACGGCTTCTTCGAAGAAAAGAGACTCAACATTGGTTTATAAGAATATAAAGTGTGATTTTCAGAGAAGCACAAGTCAGGGTTAGATTATCATTCAACTAGCTAGAAGCCGATTTTTCGTTTTAAAGTTGATTATAAGTTTATTTTGATTTTTCATTTTTTACAATTCATGCAAACATGATAAAATGTAGAATGTATCTAATCCCAGGAAGCAAAATTCAGCCATGCATATATATGTTCCTTGAGTATGTTTGTGCATTTTTATGATAATGAACAATAAATGGCAAAAGGAATAAGGTTGTATTATTTTAGAGTAAAAAAAAACCCCTAAAAAGTGTCCTTTTACACTAGCTATCACTTATATCCCAACTATTTCGCTTTTTGTCCTGGAATTTATTCTTCGGCATAATTAACTTGACTCGTACAAAAGACAGAATTACATTTACGCATGTAATTACAGCCAACTATACAATTTCAAATTGTGCTACCACGAAATTATCCTTCTAACGATGTGCCAATTACGTAAAACGATATCACTTTTAGAGTGTCAATAGTGCGCGGCGAAATGGTGTAATTTTAATATGCTCGGTCACTGTATTCCTTCGCTAATGTGTGTCAACAGGTCAACCCATTCAACGTCGGAATAGAGCGCCAAAGACTAAAAATGACCTTAACATTGCCATTGAGATCGACCGTACATTAGCTTTCCCATATAACTTTCTGTTAGTATGTATGTATATACATATATCTAAAACTATTACAGCTCTGGGAATACAGTCTAGTCTCTAATGAGATTTATATTTTCTCACGTTTAGAATTCTTATTAATATTTCGATCGTTATCATCAGCTTTTACGCTAATTGTTAACCTAGATTATCACGTATAATTGGGTATACGAGTGTAATTCCACCTGAGAAAATGATTATGTCTGTTTCGTCCATTAAGGAAATTGTAAGCATTTTTGGTTGTCAGAAATAAAATAATAATAAGGTAGTTATTTCTGTATATCATAGATTACGATTGTTTCTTAGCGAAATATGGGACCTACATCGTAAATTTTATAGCGGATATACTGACCTTCTTTGGAAATTAAATTTAGCTTCCTCTCGGCAAAAAAACTCTAATCCTGGTAATTATAGTGTCGTGATATATTACGAAACAAAGCTATGTATTAGTGTCAATTTTTAAAGCAGTAAGAACAGAAGTCAACACAAACAAAGTAAAGAGCTGATTAAACCACATTTTAATTTCTAAAGATTATATAATTTTGAAACGAATGCTGGGGTGCTATAGTTGCATAAATTGTGGGATATTAAAGTTTGTCAAAGAATCCTTCTCGAGCATGAAGGACAGGTTGAACAATTCTGGGCATATGACGTACCAGTTTTTCCGAAATTATGTGAGGAATATTGGTGCACTGATATTTTAAGGCAATTCAGAGATCTGTTACGGTCGTAAAACAGGTTTGCTCCCTTGTCAATCAGCCAGTATGTAGTGGTAATTTTGTTAATTAATTCAGCAGATTGCTTGGTCAAGCTTACGCTAGAGCTGCAATTATTCGAACCTGGCGAAAGCCAACGGTATTAAGAAAGTCCTAGAAAGTTATCTATAGCTGGCACTTCCAGGCGACTAACTGGAAAAACACCACTAAACCCCCATTTTTTTAGGCGACCACCCCGAAAAATAACCCTACAAACTCTAGCAACATCCAGAGAGAAACAACATCTGAGGAAATTGGAATGCTTTGAGAACAACCAAAGTTTTTAGTGAAATTGTCGGTAAAAGCTATAAATATTGTTGTTTTTCTTAAAGACATAATACTAGTCTCTCAGAGCAACAGAAAAGCCAATACCACAAGAAACCGCGGCAAAACAGCCGTTTAGACTGATTTGCCATACCAAATGGCAGCTACAAGCTCGCATGCTGCAGAAAAGCAAATTAAGTAAAAATTGTGGATGTTGAAGAAAAGATAGTTTTCAAAGATAAGCCCAAGTAAAGCCCATTAAAAAGAGACAAGTTCCCAGAAGGAAGATGATAATGCAGAAATCAATGAAGATGACAAACCCTGTGTTTATTGCAAAGAAAATTACTCTTTGTTATCAAGAAATGATGGATTGGTTAAGTGTATTTTGTCCGAGAATTAGGCTCATGAAGGTTGTAGGGGTTGGTTGGATGAGGATTTGATTCGATTCTAATGTGACAGTTGTATTTAAACACCTACAAGGTTAGGGCAAAACCATATTTTACGCTAGTTCTTCTAATGTCTTTCTTCATCACTAGAGAAGTTTCTTTTTCCATAGTTTCAAGTGTTTATTCCCTGGGTAATGGTTCGGGTATACAGTTACCAAAACGTCGCTAATAATCAAAATAGCTTGAGTGATATGCTATTGTTTTATCTTAGCAACCCAATTCTGCCCATCGTACTCCTAATTCTAGCAATATATACACTAATAATTATTCTGGTCGTCAAAGAATCCCCTTCTCCACGAAATATAGTTTGAGCAAGCCTTTTCACTGGTTTACTGTCCTTGCAAAACATTCCAAAGATCTGATCATTAACATGCATTAACACACAATTGTGCGCTTGAAAGGGTTTGCATTTTCCTTCAATTTTTGGAGATAGGTTTCTGATCTTTTAGTTCCTTCAATTCTTGCAGATCTCCTGTCCAAGCATAGCGAAAGCAATCTCAGGCAGCTACGAAAGTTCTCCCTTGTTTAATAGTTGGAAGTTGGAAGAATACAATGGTGGTAGTATTGTTTTAGCCTTTCAGCGCCGAATTTTGATTTGTCCGTTCATAGTACCTAGTAGTAGGAAATGATTAATTTAAAACTTCCCGTTGAGTTCACGTAACAATTTTATACGTACATCATGTACCGGTGATGTTATTTGTAAAAGCCCAGGAGGTGTAAAACACTGTATACTACCTATGCGTTAATGTCTCCGAATGATTTTATTTATAGTAGATTAATTAATATCAAATAAATGTAAATATGCTTGCGTTCATTTGGCATTTGTTTTGAATTTGTTAGTAGAAAACCATGATATTCCTTGAAAACAATAAGAATAATGCTAGATAAATAAAATTTAATACATGATTTACCACAAAAACCTCAACTTTTGGTGCAGATCCATCGAAAACGTAAATTCGTTTAGTAGTCACTCCAGTTTCCACTTTTGAAGTAAACCGTCGCTGCTCGTTCATAGGAAATTGTTGTCGCAAGAAGTAGAACGACAAATTCTACTGATGTGAATTACAATTATGTGTCACGCTTTGAAATTTGAAGTTATGACGAGAAACCTAGCTTACATTCATATTACAGGCACGTATAAAATACGGATTTTGCGTGGAGATTTTCAGCAGATACAGCTGTGCTTTAATTAAAAGTTCTTCGGGAAATGACGTGATTAAAATTTGTATCTAGGTCGGTTAGGAGGGTATTGTGTTTGTGTTCGTTACAACCGAACAAAACATATTAATTTGATAACTACGTTTGCGCCCCCTATAATCTTGTTCAATGAAAATGAAGACGATGTTGCAAATAACAATATAACGAACAAAACATTTTCTCGATTTTGGTATTATATTGTGTATAGTATGAAATGATATTTTATGCAGATACGTGAGTGTATAACTTCTGTTGTATACGTATACGTATATTAATGATATCTAAAGACCAACTTGAGAGGATTATTCTTAATACGATCACGTTTCTAGTATAAACAGCATAATTAATTCATACAATTTATGATGTTTTCTTTGTAATGTATAATACTAATCGTAGAAGACAAGTTTGAACGATTTCTATTGATTTTATAATTACTTGAAACGAACAGTAGTAGTTAAATTTTCTGGGGCTTCTGCATACTCATTAATTTTTTTATTTCAGAAATTGGAATTGATCGGTAGTTAAATGTAGAGTGTAGGAGCAATACTCGTCAAATCTCTCTAGAAATTAAATTCAAGCAGATAATTGTGATGAACTAATTCATATTAATCAACTAAACAAAGCAATCAAACTTCATTATCTTGTTTGTAATATACCTATGCATTTTCTGTGTAATGAAATGGTTCGTTTAATTGATTAAAACATAGTGCCTAAATTTGATTGATTATAAACTGCGCGTTTATTATTATTCATGGCAAAAACATTGAACCGTTAATAACAGCGACAGCTCTCTACATTTACTATACAAGAATATACCAGAACACAATGAAGACGGTATTGGATACGATCATATCGCTATCCAACACTGCATGCAACAAATTTGACAGAGAAGACAAAGCTATAGACAAAACAAACTGTCCTCCTCGATTGAAGAATCCAGGCAGCGGCCTCCAATCCACCGTCAATTGTGGCTCCCAAACCGCCAAATGGCACATCAATTGGAATCTGGAAAGACTTTGAACCCACTGCCGAATCTATTAGCCGTGAGAGCCCTCTCTTCATCTCAACAGAAGGCATTTTAACTTGCCTGCATGATAATGGATCAGTCAGACAGTCAAGCTGCCTTTACTAGGGTGTCAAATTTGAGTTGTCAAAAGCTGAAACGTCACAGCATTACATTGGGATGAACTTGCTGACGGGTTAGACAGAGCAATCGGCGAGCAACCACTTACAAGGCCAAAATCGATGTGTGAGAGTTTCTAGGTCTTCATCAAAGCATTCACCAGAACACCGTTCTTATTGGAATGGACTAACTAGCGTGAGACACTGTAGAACTCTCGGTATTCATCCATATCAGGATAGTCTCCGTAAAGCTGTCCTTAGGAGCAGGCCCACGTTAAAGATGCTCATAGATATCGTGATTGGCTACTGCGCACTCGGGTTAGTAAACTCTCCTCTATGCAGTAACTGTTGTAGCCGATTATCCAGCATGGGACACGGAGTGACAAAGGTATTTTGGACACGAGCGGTTAGATGAACCCAGACTAAGCTTTAGCCTCGACCAATTCGCGCACTTCTTCCTTTCCATGTAGTCGGTCCGAAAGGCTTAAAAGTCATGGGAGCCCAATAGTCCTTTTGGCTGAGCGATAGTTCTGGCTTCATACGTCTATAAGGGCAAAAAAGCACTCCAGAGATTTTACAGAAGACTATTATACCAAGGAAGAAGAAGAAAAAGTAGATTGTGATGAATGAATATGCATAAACCAGACCGAAATAATTGTTGTCATAAGTTTCGTTGGGCATGAAAGACTTGCTAAGATATTTAGAGCTTGAACAGGTTAGAACTTAAAATTGAGAGTATAAAAGTTCTTTTGCGTCTGGCCGTTATGCTCATTAACTTCAAACATGACATAAAAACCCTTCCATTAAAACGGAGTTTCGGCTTCATATTGAAGGCAACAGTTAAGTGAGAATAGGACAAGTCCCGAAAAACCACTATACAATGTAGCCAATGCTAGTTGTGGAAGTACACTTCAGCAGATTTCTTCTCACAAATTATTAGTTCCGTGAACTATGCAGGAAGTCACTCTATCTTTTAATTCAGAGAATCTACGACCACACGGTCATTTGTCAAAATTGTCAAGTTGAACATCTAGTTATAGTTAGTACAGAGTAAGAAGTCTACAGACGGAATAATCACTCACCAGTAAGAAACTGAAATTGCCCTTTTCTTTCCTCTTACAATCCCTAATCCTTGGACAACATTTTAAACTCATATATTATGTTCTACTGATTACTATAACCTCGTTGGAATGAGTACCTCCAGTGCAAAGTAATATCTTATGAAATTCGACATATGTGAATGATATTGGGGTTTAATCTCTGCAATGTCTGTACTACACACATAAGTTTCTTTTTTTGTAAATTATAATCTGTTCTAATTTATTATATTTCGTTCTGGAAGAGATTAGACTAGAATATAAAAACTACAATGCAAGTTTATTTCTCGCTTGATTCGCTCATCAAAACTCTTTCCTGCACATTATAAAATCATCTTAGTTTCATTATTATGTAATACATTATAACAATAAACTGCCGTAGTGAACACTTCAAATGTGTTGCTTTAATGCTCGTGCGCAAGTTTTTCCGTTAATGTACATCACAGTATGTGTTCAGATAACAGCACCAAAGTACAGATATTTTCCAAACTGGTTCTATTCTAAAGTTGCTAAACTGAATTAGCGGAGAGTTTAGTGAATATTTGACGTTTTATAAGATAAAAACTAGAACGTTATAGTACAACAGAAAGTTTTTTGTCTGCTGGACCCCAGACAATTTGCAACAATTTTGAGTATAAATATGTGCCGAGTTTGGTTTTAATTTTATTACACTTCCATCGCATCGGGTCATTGCCCGCTCTGGTTCATTTGGACGACTTAATTTTAATTTCGTTTCAATGCTGTTTCCATAAAATTAATTATGGGCTATTACTTATCAAGAAACTGATACAAAAACAAATATGACTTTATACAAAAGTTCTCACCGTCTAAGATTTATAGTTTTTATATTTCACTTGCTGATTTTATTTGTAATTACATATAAGGAAAGTTCAATAATTGTTGTAAGCTCTATACATACACTGAAGCAATTATCCGCGTCTTTGTACCTGACTGGTCGGCAATGATGCCAATTTCCGGATAATTTCGCTATCATCACATAATTTTCGGATTCAATGTTTCGGATAATTCAACATTCAGAGAGCATTCCAATCATTTAAAGGCAACTTCCTGATAATTATTATTGTTACATTGACAGCACTGCTGACTACTATTACGGTATAAGATGAGTTTGATCAATTATCTTTTCCGCCCCTTATCTCTATACATATCTTAGTCTTATCATCATATACAGCCGAACCTCATCTTACCGATGAGCCAAATAGCTTTACATGTAGAAACAAAACTACACCCTGCAATCTATTACAATTACTTACCTTCCCAGGTTTTAAAATATTGCCTTTTATTAAATTCAACGAAATTGAGTTTTATTTGTGTCATTAAGAATGGACAGAAGAAGCAGTAGACAGAAGTTACAACTAAAAATCAAATTTTATTTCCCACAGTCAATTTTGAATTAATTGGTGCAAATGATGCTTTCGGTGCCAAAAATTTACCTTCGATCTGCAACGATTATGGAAATTCAAAAAAAGTTGAGAGAGAGCTAACAATAAGTTGTGTAAAATAAATTTGAAAACAATTAGCTAATGGCTATCAAAAATATCTAAAGAGAAGAAAAATCATTGATTTAAAATTAGAGTTATGTTCTCTTTCTTTAGAGTACTTAGACAAAGCAGTTTTATAATTATGTGACGCTGTATATTATGATTACATATGGGCGTTTTTATAACTTCTGTGTAGAAAATGTCATAATCTATAAAAAGGTTCTTTTTTTTAAATATCTTATTTCATTGTATTCTCGACGAAAGAAACAATCATTTATCAACTAACCAAACTTGAAATTAGTGCTACTTCAACAATTTAGTTTATTTTGATTTTAGTTGTAATTATAACGAAGGTTCAATAATGAAACCACAGTAGTAAAACATCAAAATTGCGAAATTTTAAGGATGGGTGTTAAATTTATCTCATCAGAAATAAATTGCTTTTGTAGTGTTATAACTAGGCTTAGGATTTGAGTATTCTCCGCGAACTACATGCACTGATACAATGATATATCGCTCAAAACTCTGCCTTCCATTTAGATTTATTTTTTAATTTTATATGAGAAAAGCACCCATCGCAAAAATTAATTTAGAAGAAACATTTTATAATGCGAGAAATAAATGAACTACTTAATGTTGAGTTATTATTTATATTATAATTAATTTGAAGTAAGCATGGTCTTATTTGCAGGAATAACTGCCAAGTTTTCTAAATTTTCTCCCATTAATCTATTTCGGTTTGGAGTGAGAATGTTTTTGAGTACATATGACGTTTGTACATCATAACTAGATAAGGGAGGACGGTTAAAGTACGGAATAAAGTTTTGATATTGTTGTTCATTTCCAACGTCATTACATGTTTGGGAGAATATCTGGTGCAGCATATGTAAGTCTGGGTTTTTATCAAATACAATTTAATTTTATGCTGTTATGCTTTTAAAGGCAAATCTTGGATTTCAAAGTACGATATAGCTTATCGTACAGTAGCAAAATGTTCTTCTATAAAATTTAATTGAAGCTGCAAAGAAGATTTAAGTAAAAGATTGTTACATTCAATTATAGAGCTTGCATCATCTGGCAGAGGAGAGAAAAAAGAATGTTCAGATCTTAACGCTAGTTATAACACAAAATTTATTAATAGCCCATAAAGTTCTAATAAAATTGTCAGTTTTATTGCAAATAATAGGTATATAATATTTTTGTAGGTTTGTGTAATGTGTTACAACGCATTAGTATTACAATTTTCCACTATAGTGATAAAATTTTCTACCCGAGACTTGTTTTAACACTTTGTATAGAATAGACAACTAAGATTAATTATTTATCTTTTTGGATGTAAATTGAATGATCATATCTTATACGGTAACGACATTTATAACAGCTCTACTCGAAATACTCAAGCCTTACACTTTCATGAACGTTTCTAAACATGCGATCTTATCTCGGGGGTTTCTTTGGTAATAATCTCAACGAGCTGCTAACTGTTCCGCCGCATGTGCGATGGTGAGATAAAAAGTCATTTTAATGCTTATAATCTAGTTAACGGTTTCGACAAATTGTTCTTCTTGAAGCTGAATGAGGAACACATGTTTAAGTGGGCAAAAAATTGCTAAAGCTACAATTATCTAACAGGCATCTAGTTAATTATCTAAAGAACTTGAAATGTTTTGTAAAGTGTTGTTTTGTAAGATCATATTTTCGGAGATTGTAATGTTAATATTAATGAATGAATCTATGGGGATACCAGGGGATATAGAGGAATTTAATTAAAGATTAATATAAAGTACATTCAACTTCATACGATTTCAAAAATACACAGCACTTTACACAGTTATCAATACATTTTAATTGGTTAGTAGCAAATAAGAATTTACGATAATGAGCAATTGTTTAGAAATCCGTTCGTCTGTAGATTGTTTGTTGTTTTCGTAGTGTATTCGTTTATAACGGTACCTACAGTAAACTTTAAAGATGTATTGATTGAGTTTGTGTTTTTAATATCACATTACGTTCATACAAATCTTTTTTAGATTTTCCAAAAATAGTTACGTACTCGTAAGTACTTCCCATTATTAAAATGTGAAACTTAAATTTGTTTTAATTTTATAAAATACAAAAAAAAAGAAATTGTAAAAACAATTATGTTATTCCAATTCGACAGTTCAAGTATCAGAATTTTTTTGATGATCTATGAACAAATTTTAAAAATCATTTTACAATTTGGCATGTCGTAACGATTAGCAAACATTTTGACAGCTGTCAAATCAGTACAATGACTGGTAAAAATGAAATTTTAATCAATCATAGCATAGTGTTAGGTAGCAGCTCCAACCGTTAGCTGTTGCTGAAAGCAAAACCTATTTTGTTATTTTTAGTGTGCTGATTAAATGGAGAAAATTTGTTTTGCATTCTGGATAATTAGTGTGCTTACTTTTTGAGAAAGCATCCCATATATGTATGTTTAACGTTAGATGGATGTTAACTAAATTATAAATGTATTTTGTTGTAAGTTAAGGCCAAAAATTACAAATACTTTGTAAATGTTTTGGCGTAGATTGTTCGTTGGTTTAGCGCAGAATTACGAAATCAATAAATTCTGGAATTTCAAATTATGCCATCATAAAGTGGGTTGCTTTTAAAGTGCTAAAAGTTTCTTATACATACATAAATCTGTGTTGTATAGAAAATATGAAGTAAATAATGTAGTACTAAATAAACACCAAATAGACTTTTACGGAAACACTACACACCATTTTCTTATTACTGGATAGGTTTATTCTTTGTATGTAATTGGTTGCTTTTCCTTTTTTGTACTATGTATTTGCTTTGTTTCCAATCATTTGATGGTGTGCCGGATCTATAGTATTGATAACTCTTACTTCTTTATTTCCAGATACTTTTTCCACTTTTAAGTCAATTAAAACGCAGTTGTATTAAAAATAAATTTATTGATTAATTGATGTCAAAGTGGAAAGAAATATCTGAAAATAAAGAGTAGTATTTGTGGGTCCTAAAAGATCCAATAAAATATAGAGAAACTAAATTAAGATAAAATTCTAGCGATTGCTCAAACAAACCATTTTGAAGGGCGCTTAGATATCAGACTGCAGTTAAGTTTTTTTAATAAGAATACTTTCCCACAATGAACATTAGTATTACCTAGATATCCTTCATTTAGGCGATTCTCTGTCCTCAAAAAAAGTTGACTGTTATAGAATGTTCCACTGAAGTAAGTATAGCATTGTCCTACGGTCTCATTCCCATTTAATAGTATTAGTAACTTTAATTGTCAGAATTCGAAGACTGGTATGGACAGTTCTGCGCATCCCACAGGGAAATTCTTCCTGGTTTTAAACATTCCAAGTCATTCCTTGGAAATTTCAACAAGCAAAGAACAAAGGCTATGCTAGAACTAAGCAGTAATAAACTATGCATCCTCACGGGTTTGCTTACAGGGCACACGACATAGAGACAAGGACATAGAGTAGTGACTGAAGGTTCTACTGGGCATAAAGATTCGGATAACATCAAACTCCGATAATAGAAAGTCGTGCCAACCATCTCGAAAATCAAGTCATAGATGAAAGAAAAATATTTGCTTCACAACTATCACAGCCATTGCAGTTTATTATTGCTCAGAGCCTGGAGGGGGAGCTAGCACTGCAGGAAATTTCCAGCTGGATATAGTTATACACTGTATGACTGATAGCTCACAGTGCAATAGCGCGCTTAAATTAAATTTAAATCTCTAATGTTAACTGTGCCGCTCTTATGACAAAATAACTGGTTTAGGTGTGGAAGTATGAATATAATAAATAAAAATAAATCATGATATGTTATAGTAAAATTCAAAGTTGGTGCAGTTTGAGGTCAACTAACTTAGGCTATGAAACTAAAATGTAAATTCTATAAACAGATTAACATCGGTATGCTTTTCTGTAAAAACAGCAAATCAACACAGAGGTAGGGTTTAGAGTTGTCCGTCAAGTTTCCATTTCGGAGCGAAATATTTTGGACTAAAAATAAACAAAATAAATGCTCGATTTTACGATGATATACTTTACGTATACTGATTGAGGAGATATAATTTTTATAACGCAATGGCTATAAGATACTTAATAGCGAAATGGAACCTTCTCAAACGAAGAGTCGGCAGGAATTTCTACAGTGTTATTTATTTTGTTTGATATAGTGCAGGAGCTTTTCATTTTCGCAGTTTAGTAATTTAGACTAGTTATGTGTACAGTTTGTTGCACTGAATTGAATAAATTTTTGTTGTGGAAGAGTACCAGTACTAAAATTGATATTTTACCGCAATAGATAGCTTGCCATAGACGATTGGTGATAGAAAATCATAACTATCTACTGGTTCAGATTGAAAATTAAACGAAAAATAGAATGATATGTGAAAGTTAACAACACAAAGCAAAACTAACACGACAGACGATTATTATTTAATCAATTTGGTGTAAGCACCCGAGGCCATCTGTCACTAATTAATTGTAAGTGCCCTAACTGTACCTTTGACCCAGATTCGTGATTAATTGACCATAACCTTTCCGTGAAGGACATGAGTATTAAACTTTCACTTTGTGGTCTAACCACTTAACGTACTAGTAACTGTAAAATAGTCTTCAAATTACAGTATTATCTCTCACAATTCGCCACACAAATACGAATTTGCAATTTCGAGTTATCCGTACGCATTTACATTGACACTTTAGGCGGAAACATTTACGTTTCAAAGCTTGTCCTGGATTGTTACAGTTGTAATAGCACTAGACTAAAATTTAACAACATTGTATCGAATCATATTGGCATAATGAGGTTGGTGAATGCAAACCAGGTATCTTACCTTCTCATCTGCAATTCACCTTTCCATTATTATATTGTTAACTTTTCTCTACAATACAATGTGTGATCATTAGAGTTAACAAGTACCAAACTTTATTTTTAAAAGTTTGTGATGGAATACTTAAAGTAATTTGTATTCCTTTCCCTTTAAATTCGTTGAAGCGTTATGTTCGAGGTATAAAGTTGAAACGACTGAATAAAGGAAGATGCTTTCTTATTTTTAGCTGCATTGTGGTATTTTTCAGAGCACGTTCGCCAGGAAATTGCTGATCGATAAATTGGAAATTTTAGGTGAATGCAGTTCTTGTTACAATAAGTTTGCGGACAGCTTTGGTTTGGGAGACATTCAAGGAAGTGAATTTTTCAACCTTCACAGAGACATACATTTATTGTGTTTAATACTAAAGAATTTATTGAAAACTGAGAAGAAAATTTATAATAAGGTAATAAACTATATGATTAAAAATGTTGAGTGTGGAATAACGAAGATGATTCATATCCAAATGAAATATGCACGATTTATCGAATAGCGATGCAGAATAAACTAAATTATCTAACAGTAATAGTAATAGCTTAACTGTTAGTTGGAATGTTTGATGCTTAAGGAATTTGTTAGTTCTGGACATTTATCATTTACATATATATATGTATACACTACTCGATGTCTTTCAGAAGTATGTTTTCGTTATTTTCGGAAAAAAAAATGTTTTGAGCTCACCTTTCGTGCAAACAAAGTTGTGTTTCCTGTAATTGTTCTAATTTCTTCGCTATCGTTTATTCATACAAAAACGACTGGGATTATAACTCAAGATCAAGATTTATTTATAGAAGAGTGAATTAAATGCAGTTTTATTGATGTGGTACGGCATACTTTCAATTAATTATTTACACACTAAAGCGGATCTTGCTTTCATCCTTAAACAAGTTAGTGTAGTGATTTTTATTTCGAGATACATTTTTTACAGAATTTTTAATAAATCTTCATCTTAATGCAAATACTTTTTTTATTGGCATAATGGTTCTGTATCAGATAAATACTAAGGCAAGGAACAGACCATAAATCCATAGCCAATTTCAGTGGCAATCAAGCTATGATACAAGTGTTTGATCCACCAAAAATTTTGTTACGACCTAGGGCTGCGCACTAAACAAGCTACATAATCTTACGTTGGCTACCAGGAAGTGAGGGTAATTAGAAGACGGATGCTCTGGTCTGGATAGGGCGTCCAAGACATTTATCGAACCTGTACCATGTGTCCAATCACGAAATGAACCCGAACGCACTGGGAAAATGGTCGGCGGATAAAACTCTAGAATGGAAGAAAAGCTCCTCAGGACAGAGACAGGCAAAAATAATTAATTAAAGGATATATGCTTATATTCACAGACAAGACAAGACAAGAGAACTATCAAGATAATTGTAGCTCTATTAATAAGACACTATAGACTGAACGAACATATAAGGAACCTTGGTCTGATGGAAAAAGCTATGCACAGAATCTGCATCAGACAGAAGGAATATTTTATGGTAATGCGAAGAATTAGCCAGACTGAGGCTGGAATATATTGGCGAACTATACCCAGATGCTGCTAGCTCCATAAAGACAATCGCAGCTATACTAAGTCGTTTGGATAATAGAGACAAGTGTTCTTGCCTTTTGTTTGCTGTTGGGCTTTCGAAGATTGGCAACCAATTAATGCAGGTCCACAGAGAATTAAGTTTTAAAAATTGGTGCATAATTTTGGTTGGATACATTCTAAACGCTTCGTGTGATATAATCTACGTAAATTCCATAATTTCTCTGTGGACCCAGTAGAGTCAGCACTTATTGTCCACTTTTTAAGGTGGTATCTCAGCGGGCTGTAACTGGTAGATGTTTGTTTATAATGATGTTTGGTTGTAATGATGCTGATATGTCTATTGCTAAGGGGGATTTTGCCTTAATGGTTAAATTTTTTTTTGATTGTCTTAGGTTTAGAGAATGGGGAGGATATTCCTGAGATTGTAACGTTCCAGATCATGGATTGTACTGTGGGCTCATTTTGTGTTCATAGTTTCTTCTTACATCCGCGTAACAGAACAACTAATTTACTTACAAAGATTTTTGGCAACTCTCAATGATAATATTGAAACTTCTATATTGCTGAAATCAGAGTAAGTTAACCTGTAGAAGTTTGCTGGAAAATTTATGGGAGTCATAAAAAAAATGCGATATCACCATGAGAATTGATGAGAATGACAAACAAGAGCACTGTTCAAAGATCAAAAAGTGCGCAATAAATTCAAATTCCAGAAAACATATTTTTTAAATGATTCAAGGACTTTCCTAAATTAGTCTGGCCCTTTCCTACTTTGTGTATGATAATTTTATGAAATTTTCTGTATTCTTTTCTTTATAATTTATAACTGGAAATCCGTTGGGGAATAAAAGTTATCCATTAGGAAATATAGTTTAAAGTTGTGCTATAGGTGCAGTTTAATCGCCAGAAAAACTTTTATATATTTTCTGCAAACTAATGATACATAAACTTTCAGATAGTAAACAAAATTTCTAAAAAAAAAACCGTAGTCGTTTCTCTCATTTCCAGTTCCATAGAATATCAAGTTGTTTATTTATTTTTACAGTGTACGCCGTAATAGTGTAACGGAACCATTAAAAGTGAAGGACCTAAATCGATTGGATCATAATTCTGTAGCACGCTTTGCGGAAGAAAGTCACAGCGATAACGGTTTCTTGATAACTGAGCTATTACTCCGAAACTTTTAAATTTACATATTAACATATCGGGTTTAAGCGCAAGTATTACGTGCAATGTGCTAACTACGTATGCACACAAGAAGAGTATACTGAAATACTAAACTAATATCGCTGTGGGACATCGGTCAATGCCCGAAACAAAATCAGAATAATAAAACTTACAACCAGAAGGTGGACATTTTTTGACAATAATAATAAGTTAATCTTTTTATTAATATGAGTATTTAGAAGCTAGCAACCTTATTAGGAGAAAAAAAACGAAACACTAATACTGTGAATTATAGCTTCCTGAATGCAGAAAGAAGTAAACTGATACAGCGGGAAACCTGTTTTTGCATATTCTTCAAGAGGTTAACTTCGATTTGAGTGGAATAGGAACTAGGGCGGTTAAATTGTAGCGCATCAACCTCATATACAACTTAAAGCGAAATGCCGACGATCTAAAGATTGATGTAGACTGGTTTGCAAGATGTTACGTGTAATTTTCAACTTTTTTTAAAACTGTTTAATCACCTTTTTCATGTAAGTTTCGTTTCGAATATTTTCATGCTATAAGTACACGTTTTGCGGAAATGTTACGTCGTACTGTAAACATTGACAGAATATTAATAAATTATAGCATTTTGAATAATTAACTAAATAAATTAATATAAATAAACTCCAATAATTATTCACGCAAAGAATGTTAATTGAAATTTCTGTGAATAGTAATTTCAAACGTATTTTAGGATTGGAATTAGTTTTGAGAAGTTCTAATGTTTTTCGTTTTTTAAGGGAAGTATTATACAAAAATTACTTAATCATCCAAATCAATTGGGTACTATAGAAATATTTGCCTTAATATTTTTGAGTATATGTATTTTGAAACAGTATGCAATTAAAAATTGATTTTTAATTGAATAGTGTTTCAATTGATCTAAAAAGTGAAAAAAAAAACATTTGCAAAATACCATCAACTGGGGTAACATTGTCCCATTAAGGGTGACTTTGGCCCAACCGAAAATATATATTCGAATTTTTATATCTCCCACAAATTTTGATAAATATTAGTAATTTGAACTGTAATTTGCTAATGGCACTTTTAGCTAGTAAAATACATGAACTTAGAACTTTTAGAGCTTCTCTATAGGCGGCAGCACTGTTTTAAGTGAATTTAGTTGTTTGGCTTTGTGAAAAATATCTGAAAACTTTTGTATGGTGAAACTGTATGACGGTATCATGGAAATATGATGGTTTGGGGGCTTTTTCGTTGGTAGATGAACGGATGATTTGTTGTAAATAATTTGGGAAGTGCGAAAGGAAGAATATTTGGAAATTTTATTAAATAGCACACTGCTATCAGGAAGCCGCATTATTGGTCAACCATTTACATTCCAGCAACGATCCCAAACACACGGCGAAAGTATGTCGAAAATTTTTGGAAGAGGGAAGAGCGACAGGAGAAGTTTCAGTGTGGGCTTCTCAACGTCCTGACCTATCGACTATTGAGTTGTTATGGGATGAGCTGGACGAAAATCGAAAGCATGATAACCAGAGAATGTTCAACAGATTTGGAAATAATTGCAAGACGCTTCACAATAAAATCACTTGAATTACTTGAAAGTATTAATAAGCAGAATGCCAAGGATTTGCTAAGCCGTGATACCGCCCAAAGGTATTATTTTTGAATATGTTCTTCACATGTTGCTAAATGGCATTTAGCAACATGTGATCGAAGACCAAGAAATTACACACATGTCCGATTGCTTTTTGTTAAGTTACAAACTGTTTTTTATATTGTTCTCATATTTTACTTTTACCTAGGCAATAAAAATATTTTTTCATGAAACAAAACATTTGGTAAATACAAAAGCAATATTAATTTAGTTTATTGAAAGTTTTCATTCAAAATGGTGCGCTATACTTTTGTGGAATACAGGGACATGATCATGTGTTACAGCGAAGCTCGTTCAAATTCTTCCGAAGCTCAACGCATCTATCGAGAGATATACCCATTAAGATAAGTTCCTAATGTTAGAACATTTATTGACGTCCATAGGCGTTTGAGAGAAGATGGTTGCCTTAAAAAACCAAAATATGAATCTGGGGTTAAAAGAACTCGTCGTATTGTAACAAATAAATAAGCTATTTTGCAAATAGTAGAAAACAATCCTAGAATAAGCACCAGAAGAATAAGTGCAGCTGTACCGAATGTCATTCGCGAATCTATTAGGAAAGTCCTAAAAGAACAACTTCGTCATCCATTTAATTTCAAAAAAATCCATAACCTATTGGAACTCGATTTCCTACCGCATTTATAATTTTGCAAGTGGTTGCAAAATAAGGGGCAACATTTTCTACAATTAATTCTGTTTACCGATGAAGCAGGTTTCAATCGCAATGGCATTTTAAATATTCACAATATGCATTATTGGAGCGATGAAAACCCTCATCATAACGTAATACGGAATCACCAGTATGGGCTTTCCTTTAATGTTTGGGCAGGTATAATCGGCAATTATCTAATTGGATCATTTCGAATGCCCAGACGATTGTCAGGTGAACTCTATCGATTTGTTTTTGGAAAATGAACTGATTATCTACTATATTAGAAGATATTCCATTGAATATTTTAAGAAGAATGTACTCTACATACATGACGGAGTGCCAGCTAACTATTCTAGGAGACTAAGGGAATTTTTGCAACGAAAATTTGGAAATAGGTGGATTGGTTGTGGGGGACGTATACCATGGTCAGCTCGTAGTCTCGACCTTAATCCCCACGATTTTTCATTTCGGGGATTTATGAAATGTGAAGTGTATTCCGCAAAAATAAATAGTGAAGAACAATTATGGAACAGAATTGTAGAGTTTGCTGATAGATTTCGTAATAGTGCTAACATATTTCAAAGATACTGTCAGTCATTAACACGAAGATTGGAAATGGGTATTCAGAAACAAGGTCACCAATTTGAACACCTTATGTAGAACTAATATCTATCTTATATTTTTTATTGTTGTTTTGTTTAATAAAAGCCTTTTGACGTCAAAAGCTTCTAACTTGAGAACAAAGAGCAATCGAACATGTTTGTATAGGGACTTTTTTGTTATTTCTTGGTCCTCTATCACATGTTGCTATGCATTGTAGTTTTTTTTCTGTGCCACTCTGTATATTAGTATGTATTATTACGAATTCCTATAATTAAATAAATAATGATAAATTGATTTTAATCCAGTTGTGTTTCAGTTGTCCTGTAAGTGGAAAAAATATCTGGAGATAAGAATGTAATTATCAAGGAGTAACTGGATTTTGCCATATACTGCCTCCTGTATTTTGATTCCATACAAAATAGCTAGCAGAGAAAAGTATAAAATAATCGACGATATACGCATCTTATAATTAATAAAACAATCTTTTAAAACTAATTTATATGTATCGGTAACGTTCAGAACGTAAAACAATGAAAGTTTAGAAGATGAATCAACGTGTTAGTTATAGTGAGCCTTAGATGACCTACTTTTCTATAGCATTGTTACAATGTATATTTATTCTGCAGAGTTAATAATGTGATAATTTTACGAACAGTATTCAATATATACATACAACCGTAATGTTTCGAGAAATATATACTCATTTATTTAGTGTTTAGTCTTACAAAATAAGCTGTTTTCAACTTGTGCATTATGACTCAAAATTTATTATTTACCATATAAGATTGCGAATAAAAGCAAAACTGTGCATATAAAATCGAAAAACATGTATTCATAACCTTTATCTAAAATATTCCAATATTCAATATAAATAAAAATATCTCTGTTAAGGTTCGAAAATATTTCGATAAGAATTTTACTTCGATCACAAAAATGGTAATATCTAGGAGCAGGAAACGGGAATACCATAAGCAAAGCGTTCCCTAAGTGTGTACGAGAGTAATGCACCAACATATTTCACCGGAACAGGTATCTGTTATTGCTATAAAGTTTCCGAAACGCGAACTACATTTCAACTTCTCTGAAACTGCATACTTACCAGAATGTGAAAGCATAAATAATTCAAATCTGATCCTGTACCAAATAGTAGAACGAGCACAATATTTATGTAGAATAAGTATTTTACGTTAGTGTGTTAGTTGAAGACGGAATTTAATGAAAGTATGTATATAAAGTGAAAATAATGACTCACTTTAATGGTTCTTTTTATATTCGATATTGGAATAATACATGCTGTTACAAATGATTGTTTCTTATACTCTGTTTTTTAATAAGGTGAGTGAATTGAATATAGCCCGCCAAAATATAGGCTTACGATTGGTTTGTTGCCGGTAATGTTTACACTGCCAAAATTTAGTATTTTAGCGACGCTATATTGTAGACACAGCTGATTGAGTAAATACATTTTATCGTTAAATATTTTTCTATTCTCTCTTTGTGTTTCTATTACGTTTACACAAGAAAATCAGTTTTTTTTAACTATTTGCTTGTAAAAATAGATCAAGTGGATACAAGTGGACTATCAATATCCTTTCAAGAAAACATGGTACTTTGGGGCGTGGACATTTGTCCAGGAAAAGCAAGTTATACTGAACATATACAAGAAAATAGTAAGCCTACAATAAAGAAAACACAGATAATACTGCAAATTTCAAACACTTTAGGTAACCAACATACATTAATATTCATAAATATGTATATTTATTATTAACAATAATAATTGGTGTTTTGAGAACAAGTATTTCCCATATTATTGGTGAATATAAAGTTAAAGGACTAATTTCACCACCATTAAAATGAGTTGGAAGAAAGGTGCTGCTACCTACAGTTGACGATAGTATTAAATACATGATAAGAAGAATTAACATGGCTTTTCAACCTTGTATAAATTAATGAAGATGCTTAATTTTAAGTAAGGTTGGATACTAATTATTTAAGTGTTTTATATATTACAGAGCTTGTATTAATAGATCCTTAAAACGTAATAGTAAAATTTTACTGCTCAAAGGTGATGACGTTGTTTTGAGGAAACGAAAACGTTTATCTTCAATCAAAATATAGAAACCAGCAACGCCCAATCTATTATTTAGACGAAACATGGCTGAATTAAGGGCATATCAGAGCACACGTGTGCGTAGATGTTAATGTTACATCACGCAGACGAGAATTTAAAGATGGTGTACTTACTTGCCTCAAAAATCCTGCTGGTAAAAGAAGATGTTTAATTGTTTTACATATTGGTTCTAAAAACGGTTTTGTTGACGATGGATTTGAAGGAAGAAAAACAGTCGATTACCACTATGAAGTAGAAACAAATGCTTTTGAGGAGTGGTTCAATATAAAAGAAGAAATTAAGTGATAATAGTGTTATTGTAGTGGGTAGTGCATCTTCCCACAGTAGAAAAAGGGAAAAAATACCAACAACTTTAACACAAAAGCGGAAATGCAATAATGGTTACTTCAAAAACAAATACCGTTTGATCCCTCTATGGTGAGATTAGAGTTGTTGGAAATAATAAATCATCACAAAGAAGGTCACAATGTATATGCCGTAGACGAAATGGTAAAACAGAGTAGTAAAATTGTACTAGATTACCACCTTACCATAATGAATTGAATCCTATTGAATTAGTTTGGGCATAAATAAAAAATGAAATAACTGCAAAAAATACAAGCTTCAATTTAGCTGAAGTGAACGACCTTTTGTTAACCGCTATTACAAATATAACCTCAGAAACGTGGACAAAATGTGTAGAAAATGTGATTAAAGATGAAGGCAAAATTTGCAAGGTAGATGGCTTAATAGATGGTGTGACGGAGTCATTTATTATTTCGTTTGGAAATGATGACACATGAGACAGTGATAGTGAATCTGTTGAAGAACTGTAGAATTATGTATTTAAAATATAACATCATTATTGTAGTTTGATGGACTAGCTCGCGCTTCTTTCTATTGTAATTTATTATAGTATGTAACATCAATTTTAAATTTGTGAAATACAAATTTTACGTTAATTTGTTTTATACTACATGCAAGTATGTATAATGCAAATAATAAAATACATATTAAAATTATTGTGTACTTATTTTTTTATAAATGTGTTGTATATTTAGCTTAAATGAAATGAAACATAAATAAGTATTTGATTGTATTGTAATTCATCATTTAAATTTACCGCCAAATTAGCTGTCAGGTTATGCCTAATGTGATGTGGATTTTAGAATTCACTCCCCTTCATAAAAAACAGAGTATGGTAATTTAAGAATGTTTAAAAGCTCTGTAGGTAGTTGGAGTTTCAAAAAATTACATACTAAGCCATTATAATTTTAAATCATAATTCAAGGACTCTGGTTGTTATGTCCATATAACAACAGAGATAGATTATTTTTCTGAAATACTCAGACTAAACTCCATTATAGCAGCAATCTACAGTAATATTGTGATACAGAGCTGTTATTTAGAAGTAATCCTTTTAGAGTGACAAACTATCGAACACCAGGCGCCCTAAACGGTTTCTATAGAGAAAAATAATGCCGCCATAAAATTCATCTTTATAATCTTATAGTATCAAAATACAAATGTCTGGTAGTTTGTTATCAATTTTATCAGAATTTGTAAAAATTAACCTAAAACCTCTTAACAGATGACATTGAAGGCTTGCACGATTCCAGTCTATCTATTATGAGCGCTTCTAAGATAAAACAAAGTACAAAAATAAATAAATAAAAGAAAAGCACGAACTGTCAAGCATGCTAGAGGCAAAAAACTATCTGTGAGAAAGATAATAAGCGCGTCTACTCGTACAAGATTGCGGCTACCATATAATAACTGCTGTATTACATAATAATGTTTGCTTGTATTCTCATAACACAGGTTGTGGCCATATTTCACCTCTTCTGTAGTGACTCAGCATTTAAGGGAGCTTGCGTGCAAAACCGGAAGAATCCAAATTTTGACTTAAAAGAGTTACATATGTTAACTGTGCAATTTTCATTTTCTCTATTTATTTTCATATGCCATTGCGAGCAAAACTGAATAGAAATGTGTTTAAACTGCATTTAAAGTTAAGGCGTGACATAAAAACGAACAAATCCAGAATTTGCAGCAATCCCTGTTAAATCCTGTTCGAAGTTCTATTGCACAGCAATATCTGATGGCGTTAGTTTAAAATGCTAGTTTTATGTTTTACAGTGTTCCGTTCGGTGAGCACGATAGAATAAAATGGTTGAATTCTGAAGTTCAATATTTCAATCATTACCTTATTTGATCAAGTTGGCGATGCAAGTGTTTTAACTGTTTTCTGAGTTTAATATTGTTTATATTAACTTGAATAATGAGTGAATTAGTATTTGCATTTGGGCGGCACAGCTTTATGCCAGCTGATCGTTTTTGACAGGATAGAAAAGCTGCTAGGTAAAACTCCGCAAATTCTTTGCGCCCAAGGAGATGCGGCGAAAACATTGCATAGCAAAGAATGGGAAGTATTGAACGCTAAAGTTTTAGAGAAGGAGCATAAAATTGTTAGAATAACAAAGTAGATATCACAGTGACTTGTTGAGAATTTTATAAGTTTGAATATCGAATGGGAACTATTCACGATACTATCCAAAATAATAAATTTTCCGAATTTTACCACCGAGAAACCAGATACCAGAAAAGAAAAGAAAGAGTTTAGGGCATCTTATTAAAAAAATGTTTGGAGCCAAATGTTAAGAGTCAGATAATTTGCAATGGTACAAAGAGCTACGACCAATGAAAACGAATTGTTTATGTTTTGTTCCTGCTACCTTTAGACAAAAGACATTGTCCTGTTCCTAATAAATCTTATTTATTTCAACAATTTTTGATTAAAACCAGATAAATATATTTTTCGCGATATTTCCAAACCTAAACAAAAATTACAAAAAAACATTTTCTCGAAAAAAGCCTGCTCGTATACCAAAATTATCGTGCATTCAGTTTTTGATAAAATTATGCGAAATGGATATATCCGGTTTTGCATTGCAAGTTCCTCGTTTATTTACCAAATTCTGGCTTTCATAAAACTCTATGGGAAAGTTTAGCAATTTAAGTTAAAAAGGTACAACTTTTAATAAATGCATTGAAGTCTCTAGCTTTGATATCGTGGTCTCTAATTTTTTATTATTATTTTGGTTTTTGAGTATTAGTACAAATATAAACAACAAAAAAATAAATACAATAAAACACAAAATGAATAAATAAAAGAAAAGAAACTACAAGCTCGACATGTCAAGCATGCTAGGGGCAGAAAACCATCTGCTAAAAAGATGTTAACCGCGTCTACTCTTAAAACATTGGGTCTAATCCAAATCTATGTGGCAAAGTGGAACAAGTTTGATAGACACTGGAGCCAACTGGAAATAGCTTTGATAGTAAATTTTATTGTAGGATTTTTACGATTATGTGATTCACCTCTTAGGAAAATTACGATAACTTGGTCAATATTACCAATTATTATGTTTCGATATTGCATAGTGAGTATCGTGTAGTGATCAATGAAGGTTGTGCAAACTTGAGAAGACTACTTTAAGTAAAAGGTCCAGAGGTCCAAAGCCTCTAAAGATTATTTGTTATTTTTAGTATCTATTGTAAAATGTTCACATAGTCTCAAATCAATGTTAATATATGTGACGCATCAATAACCAAAGAACTTTTAGAAATATATTCGTAATAAATATTTAATTTTTTTCTTCGATTGGTGCTAGAAACTTAGTGGACAGGGTTTTATGGTTTTATATTTTGAGACTGATCATGTTGGATATCTACGCACCAACCTATTCAGATCAACTCTATGGATTCGTTTGTTTGAGGGTTAGTTTTATATTTGGATATGAGGGATTTTCTTTACAATCAAATCGGGGAGTCTAATATATATTACATTTTGTTTCCATTGATATTATTCTATTGTTCCTGTGGCCTAACTTTTAGTGTGAAGTGTTAGTATCTTTTATGCCAGATAGTGGCAGTGGAACCAGTATTTAAAGAACTATGATGTTCCAAATTTGGGTTTTAAACATTCACGACTAAACATAGTTTTCAAATTTTGGAGAAATTTTCAAAAACATCTGTCGGACATAAAAATGTTGACAGAATTTGTTTAGAATTAATTTTGTCGCAATGTATAGCAATTGGCAACAAGCGAAGCCGTGAGAGCTATAGTACGAAAATCGCCATAAAGGCACGAGCAAGACTCGCTTGTCATAAGTCATAAATATACATATATATCTGTATAAATTGTAAATATACACAGTTGCCGGTTCAGCCTCATACTGATTTTTTTGTATTGATTTAAAAAAAATTATCCTTCGTCGACAATCAGACTTGATTCTGATATATCTATATAATAAATAAATACATTTCTAAATCCAAATTCCATAATAATAGCTATAACTTTACTGTCAAAAATTTGCTTACCTCTATGGCGGTTTCCATTGTTAATGTCAATACTTATCACCTGTTGTACACACAAACACAATACAGTTAAAGAAATCATTTTAAATTCTTTACTACTCCCTGTCTATTCAAATGTCATCATCAAACTATGACACTGTCACGTAAATATAGTGTCGCTTCCGTCGTTGTTCTTCGTTCAAAGATAATTTAATTCATATCTCCTGCATAAGATAATCTTCCATTAAACGAGAGCTTTAAATTCAATTCGTAACGTTATCCTATCGTTATAATGTTCTCTCTAAAATGCTTCCGTCAGGAATCTTATGAATGAGTCTGTTAAAAGTCCGTACCTGTACAGAACGTAAGTCGAGCCAACCGCGTGGGTGAGACTAGGAATACTATGACTGTTAAAGATTCGTTAAGCAGCCGAAGTACTACTGAAGAAATGGTTGTCTATCGGCCACCAGAACAGTCCAAGTGGGTCACTGGGACACTATAGCGGTCTTCCGAGTTCCCCTCTGGCTCCACTTTGTCCCCCATAATACACCTGCCACACGGAATTTTCAGGTATGAAATAATCACCTTGAGTCGTGGAAGGTCTCGGCCGTCGTCGCCGACGTGGTCTTCTTCTTCCTCATACTACTTACCCACTACCTGTCGATTTGGGTACTATTGTGGACATTGTTATGTAAATAGTTCATAGAAAATAATGTGATTTTTTGCAGGTAATAACGTATTATGATACGTATTAGTATTTGGGTTTTGCTTTTAAATATTCATTTTCTTAACTTATTTTTTAATGTGCTGTACATGTCAACCATTTTAAAGTTAAAATAAAACATTCAAAATAATAAAAAGATAAATTAAATTAAAACATGGGGCTAGCTAATAAAATTAATTAACGTAACCAAAGTTTTGTTATTAATGTTAGGAAATTGTGCCCATAATTTGCACCATCCAATCCTGAAACAAACCCCCGCTTGAGTGCATTTTTTTCTTTAATCTGTAGTGAGTGCAAAATGCAGTGACTTCTAACCTGAGGACACATTTTTTTGTACTATATCTTACTGTTGATAATTACTGGTTTTGTGTTTTATCTTTGGATTTAGGCTGCATTAATTGGGTGTAACCTCTTGCTATTAAAAACGTTTTTACTGCTGTAGCTACTCCAGTTTAGGTTATACAGTTTAGATTATATGAAATGTATGCTTTAATAAATGCTCTCGTTATTTTCCTTCGGTTTTCGAAGGCCGAAATTGCATCCAAATTTATGCCATCAATGTCAAAGTTTGCTGGAACAAAGGCGTCAGAAAAACTGAATACCTTATAATTTTATTAAAAACAAACATGTTCAACCGCATTTAATAGAAAAAATTGGGCGTAAATTCTTGATATTGGAACCAAACTTGGTGCGGCAATTTGTGGTGCCAAATTCACAGGTTTCATGGCAGAATGAGTGCTAGATCACCAACAGTATAAAAAAAGAAACATTTAAGAAACGCAAGTGGCTACACTGTCGACTCGACAGTCCGTTCCATAAGAAAAAAGGTCACGTTTTTGCTTGGAGAAACAACAATATTTCTATTTTTTTTCTCTTGGAGTGTTTGTAGCGTCATTACAAATCCATGTCAGTTTTGGTAGAAACGTTCAAGAGAGCGGTGGATTGGCAAAATGAGTTGCGCGTATGCAAAACGCTTTAAGCCTGTCTTCTCGTGCACGCATGGAAAAGGACCAAAATTGTCGTATACTGCTGCAGCCAAAGTTATTCAAACATGAAAGAAGCTCCTTGAGGTGTAAGTGGAAAGCTGTAAAGAGTTAAAAAATGTTGATGATTTTCTTGAACGCGGTAAAACGAGAGCAACATCTAGAAAGTACGCCAATAATTGTTCAGTTTTTCAGCAATCATTCCACTGTACACCTGCATTTAGTCAAGGTTAAACTTGCGAAGAAGGGAATTCGTATTAGCCTCAACATGATCAGTGACGTGTGAACGAAGACACTACCGTCGAAATCTCTACTTACAATTAGCGTAACACACATCGAGAGCTTGGGGTGGGCTAGCGAATGAAGGTGATCTTCTCGGATGAAGAGAATTTCTGGGCGTGTCTCGTTAAAACTAGCATCGCTTTCGTTCAGCGAACCGTCAAACACTCTGTAAAATAAATGTTTGGTGATGCTTTTCAGCGAACGGCTCTGGCTGTTTGGAGTTTTTCACGCAAAATTTGGTTTCGGTCAAAATGCTCAATATTTACAAACATGACCTCTTCAAATAGGCTAAGAAGATGTTTGGGCCCGACAATGAAAATTGGGTCTTGCAAGAGGACCCGAAGCATCGGAGCCGCCTATGCCGTGACTGGAAAGAGGAAAATGGCATTGTGACCATTGATTGGCCCTCCTAGGCTCCAGAAGCAAACCCCTTTGAGGAAGTGTGGGCCATTGTGAAGTGTGAACTTGCAGGTAAGCATGTTCACAATTGGAAGCATCTTTCAACGGTGATTCGGAAGATATGGCGCGCTCCATCGACACGCTATTCCGAGAATCTCGTTGAAAGTATGTATCAAAGGTACTAGGCTATTCTTAATGCTGGAGGAAATTATACTGTATATTCGTTAATTGGGCCCTTGCATTTTACCTGTGTAAAAAGAAATTGGAATAAAAATCTTGATAACTTTCGAAAGAAAAAATTCGCTTCTTTTCTTGTGGAACAGATTGTATCTTCAGACGTATCTCCCAAATTATCGAACAATATTTGTCTATGAATAAATGATATCCAAGATTGTCATGTGCCTGGTCTTTACCGCAAGAGCCTATCAGTGGTATTCATAACTTAAATGCTGGTTTGAAGATTTGGTAGAGTTCTGTTATGATAGCTTTACAGATTTTCATTTTTATAAGCAAAGTTTAAATGTTGTGCCAAGAAGTAATGTATTGATGAACGATATCTTGTTTAAATAAATAAATAATAATAAATTGTAATAAAACACCTAAATATTGTCTCTGTCAAAAGAAACGTAAAATATTTGAACAATATTTGCAGCAGAAAACTGGCTATACAACAGCTTAGATCGTAAAAAGTTCTCCAATTTTTGATAAAATAAGGACTAGGTAATTATTTTTTTCCGGCATTAAGATCTCACCATACGGAAAGTTTTGGATAATGCAGCTAGTGCAGATGAATAATTTGTAGGTGCTCACTACCTCACAATGGGTGATTCTGTATCTTCATAGTTGCATTCAGGCGTTCCATTAGGGGTTTCTTCCCAAATCAGAAGTTTGGTTTTCAAGGTTTACTAGCGTATTACAGTATTTAAATCATTGTTCGAAGTCCGCAGGTAAAATCCTGTTGGTTAGCCTGGGAAATGTTTAACTGCCTGGATCGTTTTATTGTTGAAGATCTTATCCGTTTCAGCACCATCACCATCATTAGTTACACCATTTATATTTTCTTTTGAAATAATCGTACGAAGTCAGCCAAAATGTGGACTGCCAATCGTAGTCTCACTCATTGTCAGTTTTATCAAATTTTGCTTCGTTGACGGAACACGATGTCTACCAAATCTTCTCCGCAATTCTGGTTGATTTAAGATAATAGATAATAGGTAATTGTTTCTTATTAAAGCCTTTTAGAATTTCTGTGCATTCCCGACCGATCCCTAATGATGTCAAATTAAAAGAAAATTATAGCAGGTTTCCGCAGAGACCTAGATTTTGGGCTACCTTGTATGAAAACACAAATCTTATCTAGAATAAAAAGCTAGAAAATATGATTGATTAATCCCTAGTAAAAAAATATCCTAAAATAAAACGAATAAATTTAACAAATGAAAATCGTTGTCAGCTTAGATATTAACTTTAGATAGATTATAACATTAATAATCTTGTAATGAATTTAATTTTAATATAATCACGTATTCACATTGGATAGTTCATGAGCGTACATTTTCCTATCTTGCTTTTCTCTTCGCTCTATCGGTGAACATGCATACGCATATCCGAAGAGAGGCGCTTTCGCTTGATTTGCAATCGGTTTTTTTTTGTACCGATCGCTCGATAGACCATTTGTTAGATTGTCGGCTTTTCGTCGATGTCCGGCCCAATATTTTCTTTATATTACCGCACGCTTGTTTAGAGTTACTATTAATGATGTTAAGTCGGTTTACCTAGTTGCTTACTTTCGCAACGCATCAATAAACTAAGTGAAACTTGGACGAATTGACGGAAACACAGATATCGGCCTTGTGTGATTGCTTTATATTAATTCTGAGTGGGTTTTTGTTTGTTTGGTGTAGAAAGCAATAAACTGTGGGTTTTTTAAGTGGAACTTGATTTTGTGGGAAATAATTCTCCATAATATTTCTACTGCTAATAATTCCAAAATCATTACATACTATTGTAGGTCTTTGAACACGGCAGATGTTCTGAACGAAAATTAGCACAGCTCGAGTTTAAGACAATAAGCTCTAACCAATTTAGGTAAATTTTTATTTTAAGAATATAGTGTGCAGACATTCCCCAGTCAAGAACAACAGCTACAGTCCCCTTTTCCTAACTACTTTGATTTTATCAGAGTTGCCAAGTAGATGATATTACCTGGTGGCACATCTTTTAAAGAACCCATAGCTTAGAATTTTCTTTGGCAAAGCGTAAGTCATCAAGACTACAGGTACTCGGGGAAAGTCTGCACTACAGGAAGAAAGTTTTCTACGGCATCTGGGAAATCGGTTCTTGACCTTAACTTAGACGATTCCTCTTCTGATTTGATTGAGCGTTTTCCAGATAGTACACTCAAGATAATGTCCCTATGGATCGCTCTAGCAAAGTGGGCAGTCATTAGGTTATTCCTCGCTTACAGAATTCAGAAAGCCTTTCGGTGAACGTAATCTGCTTACCTGTTGTTCTTCTCTATAGGGGAGTGGGTGACGCGCGTATTCGTATTCTCTTGGATTCTTACAGGGAGGCCGCAAAGCCTGCGGCGTCACAGTTATTATATGACATGCTTCATTTAGGGCGAAATCTACTTTTTGGCATGACTTGATCTGTTCCAGGGCAGGCGTTTTCCACTGTGGAAAATCCCAATTATTCTGCAGTCCTTTTAAAAACAAACAAGTTTACGCTCCATTTACTATCTGTTAGCTTCTTTAGAAAGTTATTTCTGGAGATAACCATCTGCCTTGTTTTAATGCAATGATGTTTGATGGAATCGACCGATAAGGACTTTCAAGGAGGAAAATATTTAAGAATACACACGGTAAGAGGAAAAGTGTACGAATTTGAAGAAGTGGATGAATTTTTGTATCTCGGGACCACCTTCGCAAGAAAACCTAACATTGAAAGAGAAATAGAATCTAGAATAATGAAGAGAAACCGATGTCTAGGATCACGGTCAACACCCGGAAACCCTCATTATACAATAATTGTAGTATACCTGTGCGTGTGAGACATGATTGAAGATTTGGGAAAGAAAGGTACCTAGAAAAATATTTGGAGGAAAGAAAATGTGAGATAGAAGGATGAGAAGAACTAACAAGGAACTGGAAGAAGTTCATAAAGAAACAAACATAATAGGGCTAATCAGAACGCAAATATTGCGGTGGATGAGCCATGTTGAAAGGATGATGAAAACGAAAGCACTCAAACGTTTGATGTCAGGCTCGATAAGTGGAAAGAGAAGAAAGGGTCGACCAAAAACAAGATGAACAAAAGAAGTGGAGAACGATTTCAAGCAGTTAAGAATTACCGGATGGAGGAAAAAAGCTAAGAACAGGGAGTTATGAAAGAAGATGAACAAAGCAATGGGCCAGCTAGGCTCAAAGTGCTAACTTGAGCACCACCCTACTACACAGAAGTACAATACCATTATTGCCATGAAAAACAGAATTGCACACATTAGTCACAGTTCTCTTCTTAAACAAAATCTTAGAAAGTTGTTTGAAATATTCATGAATAATGGTTATCCTAAGCATTTACTCAATAAATTAATTTATAACTGTAATAGTTTTGACAGACCTACTGATGACAATAAGAACAACTAAACTATTTATAAACTGATCCCCTACATCCATCATGTAACAAAACAAATAGTCAGATGCTTTAAACCCTTCACTAATATAACCATAGCCAAATATAATGCACTCACGTTAAACAGTTTATTCACAAAAACCAAAGACAAGACATCACTTCTTAATCAAAGCAATGTTATTTATTGAATTCAATGTAAGGGATGTGAAGGTAGCTATGTTGAACAAACGTCACAATTATTAAAACAAAGACTCAGTCAGCACAGGAGTGACTGCCGAATAGGTAAGAATTCGTGTGCATTGTCAGTTCACTACAAAAACCCAGGTCACAACTTTGATTTTGATACAAGTAAAATTTTAGGCAAAGAGAATAGCTACAAAAACAGATTAATTCTCGAAATGATACATATAAACAAAGAGGAACATTCTATCAATTTTAAAACGGATGTCAATCAACTCAGTTCTATATATTCCAATCTTTTGCAGTTTTGAGACATAGTGGTCACTTATTTTTTAATAACATTATACAGCGTGTCCGCGAAATACAAAGCATGCTTTTAAGGGATGATAGCTACAACGATTTAGAACCAAAAACATATAATACACTTTGGGTCTATCTGTAAGCGTAAACGAGAAAAAAAATTATTTCTCATGTCACAAACTTCGATGCATACTGTACACCGGCAGCTGATGAGTGCAAGATTTACCCGACGATTACAGGCGTGTGTTGCAACACATCGAGCCTTTCCTGTAATACATTTTCTCCTGTCTCTCAAAAACGTCCTTTTTAGGATCACCAATTTATCACAAATAAAAGAAAAGAACTCAATTTTATAGTAGCCTTTACGAAAGAGTTTAAAGCGCCATAACATAATTGCAATAATTACATTGATTTCATTCAATGCGACTTTCCCTCAACTTAAATTTTCATTTACCGATCGGAGGCTGCTATTAAATACGCCTTTTTCACTCTAACTTCAACATAACATCGATTTTATTGTCATAACATTATTAAAAAAAACGCAAAGGTACCTTTATTTTAAAACGTATGGCCATTGACTTCGTACGATACAAGTTCAAGGTCGTATAAACAGATGATGCTTGGCGTGCATCTGCACTTCTAACTGCATACGTGTACAGTATGGTGGAAGAGAAATGACACCACGCTTCAATTTCAAAGTATGAAATAATTCGTTTTAATCGTTGTTTTCAGTTATTTTCAACCCTAAATTTTTGATATGGTTTTTTGGTTATTTAAGAAGCAATATGGATGAGTTTTCTTGTACAGTTTGACCAAATAAGGTTTTTTAGAAATAATTTTTTTTCTCGTTTACGCTTACAGATAGATGACCCAAGGTGTATTATATGTTTTTGTTTCTAAATCGTTGTGGCCATCATCCCTTAAAAGCATGCTTTGTATATCGCGGACATCCTGTATACATTTACTTTTGGGTCTGTGTGTATGCATAACCTTGCATTATTGCTAGATTTTAAAATGTATATTTTTTATACAAATGTTTTTTATAATGAGATAAAAAGTAGAAAAGAATTTCAATATGATAAATCAGAATAATATTCTATTTTATGTATTTCCAAGTTAACGTTTAAACGATTTTTAACATGTGAATTGTAAATTATTAGTCAGAGTATTCGATGTATGTATTGTGATCAAATTCATTTTAGGCAGTGCACAACTCTAATTGTAAGTAATTATTAACGATTCTTTGTGGTTTTCTTTGTTGATTGTGATACTTCGTAGCACACTCCTGAGGAAGTTATGAATTTATAGCGAATTACAGAGTAGATGAATAATTGAGTGTTTCATATTTATATATGCATATGTTTGTATGTCTTGGACAACTCCAAGATATTTTGGTATTTTAGTGCGTTTCAAAACGGTTTTCTCCATGTGCTTTTGCGCGTAGATGGAAAGGAAAAACTTGGGTTTGAAGTTTCTGGCAATCTATCATCGGTAATTTGATGGTTTAGATCAATATAACAACGACTGATAGTCTGATGGATGTAAGGCTTAGTATCTCTTTAAACAATTATACATGCAACCTATTCTTATTGATTGTGTTACCTTAGCTTCAACAAATGTTTTAACCTTATACGGGTATTAACACAAACGGAAATCTCCACTCTGCAAACTTTTGTATTTCAAATGATGGCCTTAGACTTTCGTCATTAGTTAACGTTTTAGGATCGCCGGTGGGTAAAGGATATTCCATTTTTCTTTCATTTTATTGCAAGTATTTCTTTACAACATGCTAAAAATTGTTGAGCAAACTTCAACTTAAATCATCATTATGTGGTTTGTGGTGGGAGCTTCTGTAACGATTTTCGAAACTGTATTACCTAAGACTTTATGGAAGAGTGCATGACCAGAATATTTTTGGACGAAAGAACAATTTAGTGAAAATGGACAAAAAAACAATAGTGATTTGTTATTCATTTCTGGCGCTTCTGACATGTATAAGTTCTTTGCTGACATTTTTATGCTTTAAAGTTGTCTTAAAATATACGAAGATAATTTTCAAAATACATACTTTTGTTT